>JAMPIV010017849.1:0-167344 GCA_024509875.1 Oreohelix idahoensis | reverse complement strand
ACATTAAATGACAATCAGGGATAACGCCATAAGGAAATATCGGCGACTATGGATTCACGATATCAAAAGCAGCCAATCTTTTACATGAAGACTTTTGAATTTGACGAATGTTATCTGAGGACTGAAACACGTTCAAAGATCTTGTCACATTTCTGCATTACATACTATACGCGATTCTGTATAAATTAGTATACCATTTTGGCTCGGGTCCCACCAAAGTCAGTGTCCTCAGTGCTAAACGCTTGTGAAGGTTCCACTTTTCTACAGCTACAGCCACTATTAGACTCCCTAGGAACAACATCAGGGTGTCCTGAATGAAACATGTAGCAATGAAAAAATATGACTTGTAAAATGAATGGTCAAATTAATATCGTGTTAAATTAAACAAATTACATGAGATTATAATAAGAAACACCATGACAATCCCTCTTTTGGCATTATATGATGGTATTTACTATGGCATGTAATTTTAACTGTTATACAATCTGATAAATTGTTTTCCTTACTAAAAATACTATTGATTTTTGCTATTACTGATGCCAGATTTGTTAAAGTTAATATCCCTAGGCATTTAAAAAGTTGTCCGTTCATCTTAATGAAGTATTTCCTTTTTCAAAGTTTGTTCCTTGTGAACTACCAAGTTACGTATTTGTATAAACCAACCAGTTTTACGCGTATGAGTTAACAAAGCACTTGGTCTTGATGAGTTCTATACAAATTATTTGTTAGGTCCTCTTGTCACACTAAGCGTTCACGGCCTTCTCCCTCAACCAGTCCACCAGACCTATGTATACAATTTCAAAACTACACTTTATATAATCGTTTTAATCTTATTCCTATATACAGCAAGACGACAAGCATTCAAGAATGACTGCTATCTGTCTGTCTGTTTGTCTGTACACACATCCATCCATTCATCCATCCGTTCAACCATCCATCTATCTGTCTGTTCAACAACCGTCCGTCCATCTATCGACTCACCATTTCACCCACCCGGTCATCTATCTGTTTGTCAGTCTGCCTTCCTGTCTGTCTGTCTATCTGTTCTTTATTATCTTATGTAATTGTTACCTACCAGAATTAATATTTATGATATCTGCATCACTAATGCTACATGTTTTAAAGCTGCTACAATCAGGCATTTTAAAAATTAGAATTTCATCTCATGAAGCATTTCCCTGTTTCCAAGTTTGTTCATCATAAACAGCCAAGTTACATATTTGTATAAACTAACCAGTTTTCTGTGTACGAGTTAACACACTATGCTTACTAGGTCTAGTACATAAATTATTTGTTAAGTCGTCATGTGACACTAAGCTCTCATACCCTCCTCCACAACCAGTCCAACATTACATATATATAGTTTCAAAACTCAACAATTTATAATAGTTTTCACCTTATTCTTATTTAAGCAAGACATGAAGGATTCAAAAACGAATACCTCTTGCCCCGTGTAACTCGATAAAAATTGAAAGTGTAGTCGGCATTCAGTTTAAGGAGAAACTTACTCTAGAATCTATCTATCTATCTATCTATCTATCTATCTATCTATCTGTCTGTCTGTCTGTCTGTCTGTCTGTCTGTCTGTCTGTCTGTCTGTCTGTCTGTCTGTCTGTCTGTCTGTCTGTCTGTCTGTCTGTCTGTCTGTCTGTCTGTCTGTCTGTCTGTCTGTCTGTCTGTCTGTCTGTCTGTCTGTCTGTCTGTCTGTCTGTCTGTCTGTCTGTCTGTCTGTCTGTCTGTCTGTCTGTCTGTCTGTCTGTCTGTCTGTCTGTCTGTCTGTCTGTCTGTCTGTCTGTCTGTCTGTCTGTCTGTCTGTCTGTCTGTCTGTCTGTCTGTCTGTCTGTCTGTCTGTCTGTCTGTCTGTCTGTCTGTCTGTCTGTCTGTCTGTCTGTCTGTCTGTCTGTCTATCTATCTATCTATCTATCTATCTGTCTGTCTGTCTGTCTGTCTATCTGTCTGTCTGTCTGTCTGTCTGTCTGTCTGTCTGTCTGTCTGTCTGTCTGTCTGTCTGTCTGTCTGTCTGTCTGTCTGTCTGTCTGTCTGTCTGTCTGTCTGTCTGTCTGTCTGTCTGTCTATCTATCTATCTATCTATCTATCTATCTATCTATCTATCTATCTATCTATTTATCTATCTATCTATCTATCTAGAGGAGCTGCGCTGGTGTAATGGTTACCACGTTGCGCTGGCGATCAGGTGTTCAAGGTTCAAGCCCGGGCGTGGGCATTTGAAGAGGTGTCACCGACTGGGATTTTGACTAAATAACCTGAACGGCTCCTGAGATTAAACCCTCTGTGGATGGGAAGGAGGGAGCTCCTGACCGGGTTGGAAGGAAAGTCCATAGCCTCGCAATGACATGTCATAGGGCCGAAGGGCTGAAAGCCCAAGAGCCGCTGGTTAAGAAAAATATCTATCTATCTATCTATCTATCTATCTATCTATCTATCTATCTATCTATCTATCTATCTATCTATCCATCTATCTATCTATCTGTATGTCTGTCTGTCTGTCTGTCGGTCTGTCATATCTTATCTTATCTAATCTAATCTAATCTAGTCTAATCTATCTATCGATCTACCTACATATCTACCAACCTACCTACCTATCTATCTATCTATCTATCTATCTATCTATCTATCTATCTATCTATCTATCTATCTATCTATCTATCTATCTATCTATCTATCTATCTATCTATCTACTCGCCCGTCTGACTGTGTGCCTATTACTTTGTCAGTCCGCAAGACAGTCTGTTATCTTTTATCTTGCTAGCTCTCAATTCAGTGTTAAGACAAATTAAAATTAAAAGACACAGATGCCCAATTATTCACACTATCCGTTCCAAAAGGACCCCGTGCAATAATGATAATGCCAGCCTCATACACAACCTCATATTAGCCACCTCTTACGACATGCATGATGGAGCAGGAACTCTAATCTTTGTCTAGTGTAAGTAAATAAATTAAGGGGCCCTGTAAAATTGGTAAGGAATATAAGTATATAAACCAATAAAACAGTATTGAATCAGTTCTACAAATAACGGTTCACGTGAAACAAGGGACGTTTCGGGTTTTACCCTTCGTCAGCCACAGTTACAAACAAGTGACAAGGACAAGAATTAGATATCTTCTTCTTCTTCTTCTTCGTTCGCCCTGAAAAGGACGGTGGTTGCGTTGTGTCTGTTTACAACGTAGCTGTGATATCTGCACCTTTCGGTCGACACATCCGACTTCTGCACGGCATTTATTAGGACCGGGTTTGCCTTCCCATTGCGATCCATGCTCGCTCAGCCAGCCTGCATTGCTGCATACTGTTTCCAGGACCACCGCGTGGAGGTGGAGCACGGTCTTGACCAGCTCTGGTTCGCTGGTCCTGACGCAGGCAGTCAACCTATGAGTCGCTGACTGCGGTCTCTATTGCTGCGTCTTGAGGTCCCGAATTAGATATAGGTACTATAAAAACATACGATGATGAGAAACATACACCAAATGAGCGTTACAAGCAGATGGAAAAAGTAAACACCCACAGTGATGAGTGAAAAAAGAACAGTAATAATGCAAGAAAATCGTAAAACCTGAAAGAAATACCGAAACAAGAAAGTACTTGTATATATATATATATATATATATATATATATATATATATATATATATATATATATATATATATATATATATATATATATATATATATATATATATATATATATATATATATATATATATATATATATATATATATATATATATATATATATATTTTTTTTTTTTTTTTTTTTTTTTTTTTTTTTTTTTTCCCTCTCTATACTTTCTCTGATTTTCACTTTTTCTCTCCATTTTCTGAAGGACAAAAAAAAAAAAAAAAAGTTGTCATGTCTTATATCTAGTATCAAGGCAGTAATAAAAATAAAACGGCTTATACCTGGACATAAGCCCTGCAAATTGCCTTGGCCGTCATAATCCCGAAGACCGGAAATAAGACAACAGGAAGCAGAGATGTTACAGCAAGGGGAATGATCTCCGTGACCCAGTAGACTCCAATCACGATAACACAGTACCCACATTTTGCAACCTGAAATTAGAAGCATGTTGTAAATGTACACGGCAGAGAACCTATTGTTTGTTGAAAAGTTTTCAAGACAGGTGTGTCAAACTTGTTATTTTCATTCATTCAGTATCCTTTAACTCCACACGGAGCATAGGTCTCAAACGTTTGCTAAGTCTTCCCGCCCCGTGTCATTGGTTCATGGTCTGTCCATGTGTTCGTCGTCCGTGTCATTTCTGTCTCTAGTAATTTTCTCCATAATTTTTTGGGTATGCCTCAATTTCTATACCATAGGGAGTCAAGAACAAGTACTGTCTTATACAGTGGTGTACTAAGGGGTGTAGGAAGGGGCAGTCCGCCCCGAGTGACAGCCTGGGGTGGGGGTGCCATCGACGCTATAATGACAATACCTACTTTTAACATTATACTGTACTTGTTAATGCCTTTCTTTAAAGGGAACGGGGAGGGGGTGCCAAAATGAAGGATCCGCCCAGGGTGCCTCATACTTTAAGTACGCCCCTGGTCTTATAATGCTAATAACCGGTTTCCTCAAAGTGTGTCATATCCATCGCCAGCGTCTTCTTCTCATCTCTTGTTTTACTGACACGTGTATGGTTCTTGTCGTCACTTCCAGATTGGTGATCGTGTCATACCATTTCAATTCTGCTGTTGTGTGCAAGCACCCATTTATGAATGAAAAGCTGTAATCTTGGCGGCACGTTTTTGTGTGGGAGTTTAATACAAATAATTATCTAAGGCATTCGTTGCGAGACCTTGACACATGTAAATTGGAACGTGGAAAACTGAGACTGGACTTTGGTGTGTCTACTGTAGATAGAAGGTTTATACCAGTTGTTTTTTTATTTTTTAGAATGGTCAAAATATTGAAAAAAGTCTTTGAGGCAAGCTATTGTAAATATATTACAATTAGATTTTCATAATGCACTGTGTTAATTATAGAAAGATGGTCTAACCTTGACAATCTTTATATATCTGATATTATCTGTAACAATATTATTTTGTTAAGTCTTCCAACTTCAAAGTTACCCATTTTTTCCTTTTTTTTTTTTCTCATTTAAAGTCGCTTGTCCTCAATGAATTATACAGGGTGTTCCACAAAAAAAGCGGCCCGTGACGTCATGGAATGCTGACGTATTGTGTCGGAAGTAGTGTGAATGGCCAAGTAGTCCTAGCGATCCCGTACGGATATAATTCTCAACAATAGCTATCCTTTCTTGCAGTGAAAACGGCATTGTGATAGACAGTTTATTTAAACACACACGATGGTTTTCAAATACTCACGGTCCAACCACGGAAAATAATTTAGGTCAATCTAGTACTACTTAGAACCTTTTATAACCGACATATTTGTAAACATTGAAAAATGCTGAAAAATCTGGCTACTTTCACTTTGTGAATGGGGTGGCTTTTTTCGTGGAACACCCTGTATATTTGATTACAATAAGACACATTCTCAGTATCTCTTTATCGTTCTCACTACCTCTCTCTGTTTTTCCTTCTCACTACCTCTCTCGGTTTGTCCTTCTCACTACCTCTCTCTGTTTTTTCTTCTCACTACCTCTTTCTGTTTGTCTTTCCCACTACCTCTCTCTGTTTGTCCTTTCCTCTCTCCTCTTGTTCTTCTTCCTCCCTTTTAATTCCCCTCCTTCTTTTCTTTCCCCCCCCCCTCTCTCTCTCTTCCCTGTCCCTATCTCCTTCCTGTCTCCTTCTCCTTCCTTCTCTGTCTCTCATTCGCTATCTCTCTCTTCCTGACTCTCTCCTTCTCCCTCTCTCGTGTTCCCACCCTCTCTCGTGTTCCCTCCCTCTCTCTCTCTCTCCTTCCTCCTTTACCTCCCCTTCTCTCTTTTCTACTCCTGTCTCTCTCTCTCTCTCTCTCTCTCTCTCTCTCTCTCTCTCTCTCTCTTTTCACACATGTAGCCTGGTTGACAACAGTTAAACAATTAATAAATCAATACCCTTTAGCTTACCAACGAGCATTCATCTTCAACAAAGCCATGACTAATACTCCTGTTGCGTGGCTTCAGCTCAAGGTCGTCCCGTGCCTTCCCCATCAATTTTCATTTCTCTCTCTAGCTTTCTTCTTCTTTACTTAGTCTGCCCATGTCGTTTGTTAAAATTATTGTGGCTAAACATGTTCTATATAACGGGTGGCCCGTCTCACGCCCAGCCCTCCTTAGATGCTGCTTACGAAGTGCATGGTAGACAAAAGTTACTGTTCTTTACTCTCTTTTCTGACCCCAGTAACCAGAGGCGTCCCTAAAGTACTTAGCACCCAGGGCGGAACTTACCTTTGACACCCCCTCCCCCAGTAAAGAAACACACTAGTAAGTTACATTTTAACTGTAAGTACTGTATTAATAGTGTCCGATTGCACCCCCTTCGTGGCTGTCACCCGGGGCGGACCGCCTCCCTCGCACCCCCATTAGTATGCCACTGCCAGTAACATAGGACTGAAATGTAGTCTATATGTAACTTTATGTATCCTATAGGTAGTTAGACAAGTAGATCATTAAAATGTGCAGTTGGTAATTGTGAGTCCACAAACATTGCACATTTTTAGCACATGTGAAAAAACATAAGGCTACAAAAATGGCACGAACGAGCCGCTGGAATGTCTCAAGACGTGACTTGCAGACGATAAATGTTGGTCCACAATAGCAGCAAATGGCAAGGCAAGAAAACAATACATAATGTAACATAAAATCAGAGCAAAGATAAAAACAACTGAAATGTTGCAGGGGTAAGGTGATGGTTGCAACAATGTAATTGTTGAGATGTTGCTGAAGTGATGTGATAGTTGTACGAATGTAACTACTAATGTTGCAGAGGTTGTGCGATGGTTGCACGAATATAACAGCTGAGATGTTGCAGAAGTGATCTAATGGTTGCAAGAGTGTAACTACAGCGATGTTGCAGAAGTGATATGATGGTAGCAAGAATATAACTACTGAAATGTTGCAGATGTGATGCGATGGTAGCAAGAATGTAACTACTGAGATGTTGCAGAAGTGATGCGATGGTAGCAAGAATGTAACTACTGAGATGTTGCAGAAGTGATGTGATGGTAGCAAGAATATAACTATTGAGATGTCGCAGAGGTGACGTGATGGTTGCAAGATCGTAACTACTGAGATGTCACAGAGGTGACGCGAAAGTTGCAAGATCGTAACAACTGAGATGTTGTAGAAGTGATGTGATGGTAGCAAGAATATAACTATTGAGATGTCGCAGAGGTGACATGATGGTTGCAAGATGGTAACTACTGAGATGTTGTAGAAATTAAGGTTTTAGAAAACGTAAAACAGAAGCTGAAAAACTGGGATAGAATCTACAGGTTAAGAAAAAAAAATTCGTAATTCTTTTCGACGTAAAATCTTCCTTAACAACTGAAATTCACCCAAAAAAATTTTAATTTTTGTTTATTTTATACAATTCTAATTTCGTAGTTTATTTTTTTTTAAATTTTATCGAAAAATGTTTAATGTCTGCGTGAATGAAAATATATTCGGTGTATTTCATATTTGTGTTAATTTATTTCTCCCTTTTCTGGTCACGTGAACAATGGTGATAAATTATTAAAAGATCACGAAACTGCCTTTTAACATTTACTTTGAAAAAAAAAACACCCAAATAAATAAAAACATAAAGGGATGCATCGTTGGTGTTAGATATGATATACAATAAGGAGACCTGTCTTTACATCAATGTTACTCCTTGCTCTGTAATCCCTAGGGTGGAGAGGTAGGAGAAGGCTGTAAAACAGACGGAGAAGAGAACTGATGAAAGGCTTGAAAGTCATGAAGAAAACATGGAAATATTTTGAATGGATGGCACAGGACAAGAAAACAGCATGAAATTGTTGACGGCTTGTGCTCCATGGGCAACTGACGGTAATGATGATGATGACGGAATCAGTGCAAAGTTAACAGCTAAGAGAAGACCATGGTTCTAAAATTTGTCCGATGAATGTTTACTACCCACACCCTAATTTCAACTTGGTCGCTAAAGAAAAGCGTGACGAAACACTGGTGTCGAGAGCTGCAGCGCTGACATAAACTTCAATTTATTTTAAACCCGTTTTATACGGATGAAATACTAGGCTATTTATCATTACTTAACCTACTTTTTTCTGTGCAATGTTTTTTTTTTCGCCCTACACTTATTGAACGTGGGAATGAAATGACACTTAAGAGCAGTATGTTTGTTATACTTTGTATGATCAATCAAATATTCATTAAGTCTTTCAGTCTATCTAATATTGTCACAGATGAAAATAGTGCAGCAGTAATCATCAACTTTTGCCCCTCCTATATCTAGAGTATACTTTTGCTACATGAACGAAGGATTCACCAGTTTAATAAACACGGGGGCCATCTGGCAATTAAGCGCTATGTGAAACAGAGAGCGAAGCGCGGAGCATGACGTAATAGATTCTTTGATCAGGGGAACACACGATATTCAGTGAGACGGACCTTGGATTGTAAAACTTTCAGGTGAAAATTGCGTAGCTGATTTTCGGCAAGGCGGAGATGGTGAAAGTCAAGAGGTGGTACAATTACCTTTGGTTCAAGAAATCGAACGGCAAATTGGCTCGGGTCTGGCAGTGGTGTGACCTTCGCATTAAAAAACGATAGTACGGAACACATCAATATATACCATGTCTCTCCGATAGCCATGATCAGTTGCCAGAAATCTATCTGAATTCACTAGCTCGTTATCTTAAGATTTCTCGTACAGAGTGAAAATTAAAAGATTCCGTGGAGTGTTTCATTTTTCTGATTGTGGTAATTTATATACTAGATTTGAAGTGATTTAGTGTGTTTAAAGTTTTCAATATATATTTCACTGAGATTTTCTGTGCTAATCAAATAACTTATAGCTAACTTTCCAGCCCTAAAGTAAATTTAATTACTCGCTATTTTTCCAGTAAGAGATGTTTTAGATTGACTAGTACATACATTAAATAACTGTCTACTGACGGCATATATTATTTACTTCTATCCATTTTATGTAATTTTTTTAAATGACTAGTGTTCATATCACGCGTTAACAGAATGATAGGATAAGCTAGACCCGTGTGTTTTAAATCTAATTTATAACGGAGTGGTGAACAGGTCCTAGTTTAATTCGTGTTAGATATGATATTGATAATTTGGTTAAATGTTCATATTTTCTTTCCTAAAATTTAGGCTGATCAAACCTGCGTACTAGCGGACTTACGGCCATATGAACTTGAGTTCTTATAGACTTATAATTGTATAAGCAACCAGAAACTTTATAATATTAATGAGTCTTCGGGCTATGACCTGTGCGGTCCATTCTTCTTCATTTTATGAGAGAGACCAAACTAGAACAATAATTATAATATTAACTGGACCAGAACTATTACCAGATTTACTTATATATATATATATATATATATATATATATATATATATATATATATATATATATATATATATATATATATATATATATATATCTCATCAGCCAACTGTGGCAATATATTGTCAGCAACACTTGTGTAACTTAAACCTAGCGTTTCAGCCACCTGAGGCTAAACAACCTAGGAACTGTATATGTTCTATTTATTCTACATCGGCGATCACCACGCATGAACCTTACTCCAACCAACTGAAGGCATAGATAACTTATTGTATCCAGTACAAATTTAACACCGACTCTAGCGACTCCTGTGAAATTTGCAGTCAGCAACTACGGAGAGTCTGGGGCTGGATTTGGCAAACTTAAAATTGAGACTAAATATATATATTACTTATTAGTGTATTTCCTTGGAATGCCTGCGACAACTACTGGGGTAAGTGCATCTGAAAGTGGCCACTGCGTGTATGTGAATTGAATGAACAGAGAAAGAAACTTATGTCTTTTGTTAACATCATATACTTATATGGTTTCTTCTTTCTTGTTTTATCTCACTAATCTGAGTAGTCACGGGATAGATTACATTAGGAACCTCTTCGTTTTCCCATACTGACTATTTCATAAATTATTGTTAACTTTTGATCTTTTGAGTTAATTAACCTCGGTTGGGATCATGCTTTCTTTTCCTTTACCAGAGGGGGAGAACCTATTTGATTAATTTCTTCTTTGCAATTTTGTCTATAAACCATAATCTAGTGATGTGTATGCTTATTGTTGTGATCTTTTATTGATAATAAACTTTATTAAACCTTTAGTTATCGTGTTGGTCAACCCTTATCCATTATATATTATCCATAGTTTGTTTTCACGTTCGTACGTATTTGTCACAGAATTGTGTGCATGTGAGTGCAGTGTAACTTATATTTTCGTACAAGGAGAGAAAGTGCGTCTGATTTAAATATCGTCGTCCAGATAGGTGTAGCAAAATATGCGAGAATAAACGCTCAATTCAGTACGATTTAGGCATAAAACGATAATAAATACATTAGCCCGCATGTGTCTGTCGGTTGTCATCTTCGAAGCCAGCCGCGCTGCTTTTTGCACAGTGCTAAGCCTATAGAACGATTTCACGGAAAAAGTCTTACACGCTTTAGTTTAGTTTTCGACAAATACTACTATATTTAACTTCTGCCCAATCTGCTATATACACTTTGTAGTCTAGCCTTACAATTAACTATTGGCGGAAGTACACCGCAATATAGCTATCTGAAGTAACACTTTCTGTCAACTTTGTAGCAAAACCAGTAGTAATCCTTACATTTTTTTGGTAATAATACACGATAAAATGCTAAATAGTAACGCAAATCTTAAACCCGCCCCGTCTATCCCCCGCTTCGCACACAGTCTGCAACGCATATATTCACACTGCGAAAAAGCCAGCAAGGCCAAACCACGCAGACAGTTTTGTTTCCTCCTAATGGTAGCAATTCTGATGTAACTAAAACTGTAGTTATTTGAAAAATACATGCTCGCAAGACGGAGAGAGGAAGATGGCGGACTTGTGTAAAATTTTATTTGACGATGGGAGATGAAATAAATTGGAAATTTTAAACCATTATGAAGTTCCCCATAAGAATTATATGGTAGTATGACGTTAAGTTCGCTGAGTAAGAATGTACTTTAAAATGGTAGATATTAGCAAAAGGCTTTGATTATTCATTGCCAGTTGAACTAATATTTTTATACAGATACGCTGAAAAACAGACGTGTTAATTATAAATTTAAATAAAGAATCAAGTCACAGTCTGTACGATTCGGAGGAAGCTGAGGCCATTTCTTCACAAAATCAGCGTCATTTGTTTATATATTTCTTGATTGTGGTAAGGATATTTTATGAAATTTACTATGTTTGGTCCAACTACAAAGTTAGATACTGCTATTGGGGAAAAAGTGAAGGACATGTCGGAAGCAGACATTGTTGAGTCCACACATTAAGCGGTATCTGACTGATGTATGTTGTTATAATTATGTTGACATATTATTGTATTAAAAATAGTTTAGCAAGCCTCTGTGTTCAATGAACACTGTTTAACATGCCTGAAGCAAATATAAGTGTAAAGAAAAGAAGAGAAGATCATATCACAGGAAATGTGGTTACTCCACATTATTGTATGGAGGAAAAATATGTGAACGTACAGTGGCGTATCTACTATAAGGACTTGAGGTGTGGTCACAACCAGGTGGGAGTCCTGTACGATTCGGGGCTAGTGCATTTGTAAGGCACGCGAGGCTGACCCCATACCTACATAGGAAATTAAGTGTTAGAATAAATGATCAGAGATAAAAGGCCAGGGTGTCCTTTTGTTGCAGAGGGTCTATGTTCCTGTTGCCGGCTGGTGACAGGAAACCTGCTGAGTGCTTATAAACGCCAACCAGTCTCCAATCAGACTTATATGCTGTTGAATATCCAGTAGGAGCTTTGGCGAGTGTTGACGTGAAATTTCTGCATCTACCCATCGTATTATCTTACAACAAGGACTCTCAGGTGAAGAGTAAAACCTCTGGGGCATCTCTGACATTTTCTTGTGTTTCAAAATATTACACAGGAATTTTATGGGGGTATGATGACTACAGCCCTCATATACAGTGACTCTCCCGGTAGATAACTAAAGTGAACTAATTTAATATTCCATACAGGAAGAACAGTATAATACATAATAACTTTTAGTTATTGGGCAGATTGTCCCAACAGTTTTTAATTGTTCTTTTTCTGTAAACTATCTTGTCTTTGTTTTCAAAGACCTGTCCACAAACTATGAATGGACAGGCAAAATAAATTGTAAATACTTTTTTTTAAAGAAAAACTTAACTGCTAGTTATTAACTTTTTTTATAGAAACTTAAAGTGTTTGATTGTTGTGTACCATCATTCATTTCTCCCCTAGACACTAGGTACACCATACACCATACACTAGAGCCACAAGATTGACCGTGTGAGACCTAGGGAGGTAGCGTTAGGTTCTCTGCACATAATTCATCATCATCATTTATAGAGTCAGAGGCCTACTTTTGCTTGACCTCACACGGTTATAGCAGACACCTTTTCATTCTTTTTAGGATACCATCATAACCTCCCCAGCAAAATCAACTTTGATACAATAGGCTGGATTAGATAATTTATTCTATCCAGAGACTGTCCTTTCTCTTACACGATCACCTCGTGATAAAACTATATCTTACCCCTTACTTTCACATTGTCATCACGATCACCTCTGCTCAGACAGGGCTATAAACATCTATTACCTATCTGATAAATCATACACGACAAATATCAATTTATCTATCTATCTATCTATCTACATCGTGGTTCCATGCTCCAGATGAAGCAAACAAGAAAAACGATTTTAATTATGAATACTCAAATATGCTTGAAAAATTGTAGCGATAAGAGCTTCAAGTTTTAACTAAGATAGTTAAGACGTTTTGTTTTCGTGTACAAAAAAACGAACGAACGAACGAACTTTATTTTCAAAGGGTTAAGAATTGGGCACGGAGGCCCGTCTTACATTCTGCCCTTCTTCTCTCTGTCATCTTACATACCGTATCCTTTCAATAGCACATGTATTTTGAGCATTATTTAAGCATACAACATTATCAAGGTAAAATAATAACATACATTTGTAACATCCAGTCATAATCAAAATAAATGAAATTAATTTTTAAAAAAAACATACAAACAAACAAAATCTAAACCATTCATACAGTAAATTAGACATAATTTGAAACGTAATCAGATTATGGTGGCATATAATAAGAACTCGTGACATATATCGTGTCACCTTAACTTTTCATATCCTCATAGACGATGTCATTAAGGCATCTAAGAAGAGAACAAGAAAGTACTCAGTGGGGTACTGGAAGATGAGACAGGTCTGTATTTCAGAGCTGGCTTTTGCTGATGATGTTGCCCTGATTGCTAAATCAGAGGCACATCTCCAATTCAACCTGCAAGTCTGGAAGGAAGAGCTGGAGAAGAGATGGATGGTCATAAGCAGCTTTAAAACAAAATCCATGGTGATATCACGAGAAGAAAGAAGACATCAGATTAAGCTGGGAGAACAGGTCCTGAAGCAGGTAGACCACTTTAAATACCTCGGAGCTATTACTGACCGAAAGGGAGGCATCAAAGAAGAGTTGGCCACTCGAAAAGCAGCAGCTGGGAGACTTTTTCAGGCCATAAATCGAGGATTCCTCAGCCAGAGAAAGGTTGGTAAGAAAACGAAGATGACTGTATACCGCTCCACCTATGTCCCAGTCTTGACATATGGATGCGAGTCATGGGCAATGACTACAACCCACAAAAGCCAGATCCAAACCTCAGAAATGAGGTATCTGAGGAAGGTGGTTGAAGTAACAAGAAGAGACATGGTACGCAACCAGACGATACGTCAAGGCCTTAAATCCCACCCCATGCAGACCCAAGTAGAACAATCCCAACTAAGATGGTTTGGCCATGTCTGCAGAATGGGAGAAGATCGGCTACCACGACAAGCATGGGAAACAAAGAGCCAGGGATCCAGACCCCCAGGACGACCCAGAGTCCGCTGGGAGGACAACATTAGACAATCTTTGAAGGACCGAGGACTAGAATGGAACCAGGCCAGGAGGAAGACAGCCGATAGGATGGTCGGGCGCTCTCTCTTCCAAACCTCTACACCTCACGGTAGAAGAGGAACGACTAAGTAAGTAAGTAAGACATATTGGAAATCTGCTGCTGAATGACCTGGGACTTCGTGCGTTGTCAGCGCATGCGAAAAATGTTCCCACAGGTGAGCAGCTTTGAGTCCCAAGCAGATACGGCCACAGGGAGTGAATTGTTGACGCCTCCACTATACGAGATCCAGCTTTATGACCTATGCTCCTTAGGGAGGTAAAGGGTATTAACTGATAGATGAGAATCGTACATATATGCCCGTCTTGCATTTTGCCCTTCCTCTTACTCATCTTTTATTGCTAGTTATCCAAACATTCTCCAACATACTTAAGGTATTAGTTTAATGGCGATGCAACATTATAAGTAGTATAAAAGCATACATTTACAGTATCTGATTACAATTAAGAAGTAAGGTATATGAAAATGAAAAACTAGATCATCAGACCCTCCACACAGTATATTTGATAATAATTTGAAACATAATCACTTAGGGCGGCTTAAAAGAGAAATATTAAGTGAGACATTACACAACAGAATTCCGGTTATCAAAACCGAACGCTTAAGCAAGATGATGACAAATGGGCAACTGGAGATAGCCGGAAATGAAGACTACTGAGACAGGAGCAATTAATATCCCTCCATTCCAAGTAACAAATATGGTAACAGTAAATGGCAATAGATGAATTTGGCACGCCATTCGGCAATCGAAGTGGGTTTACTTGGTCTGGCAATGACGTAAATTCTGTGGGTACAAGGAAGAAACGTTCCAGAGATATAATTAAATGACGCGGTGATAGAACTGAAGTACAAAGAACGCATCTAGAGAGAAATGAAGAGGCGGATGGAGAGAAGTGGGTAGTCACTCCGCCGGGAGGGATTTTTTTAATAATAGTAAAATCAGTAAAATGTGAAAGGGACAAGAAATATGAAACAGATCATTTCCAAGTTTAAAAATAAAAAAAGAAGTTTATTTATGAAAGTTAAAAGAGTATTTATTGATAAGAGTTAATAAGAGTAGTATTATAAAAGGAAGAAAAGTGTTTATTGATTCTAGTATTGTAACAAGAGTTAAAAGAGTATTTATTGATAAGAGTATTTATTTAAGAGGGAAAGAAGTATTTATTAATAAGAGGTATAATAGTTCAAACAGTATTTATTAATAAGAGTTATAAGGGTATTATTAAAAGAGTTAAACGAGTATTTATGGATAAGATGTAAACAAATATTATTATTAGACATAAAAGAGTATTTATTGATAAGAGATATAAAAGTGTTATTATTAGATTTTCAAAAGAGCACGTTCTTATAGGAGTTAAGCATTTATTTAAAAACATTTTTTTAAAGAAATTTGTATTTAAAAACAATTTAAGTTACTGAATGAGTCAGTCAGTCAAGGAGTGCATGAATGTACGAGTGAATGGGTGAGTTGGTGAGTGGGTATGTTCTCCAATAATAATGTTTTTATCTGCCAGTAAGTTGTCCGTAGAAAATATCGTTAGGGATGTGACCATCTTCCATGTGGCGGACATGACCAAGCTAGCGCAGTCTGCGCTGTCTAAGCTCTTAATTATTGCTTGGTGCAAAATGTTCTGTCCACAGTTCGGTTTCACCTTAATCCCAATGCACCCAGTGCGGAAAGCAGACAGTGGCGAGACAGTACCTAATTGGCTGCGGGCTGCCCAGCTTGAAGCGGGCGGTAGCTGTCCAGTGTGATCCTAGAACCTCTCCCACTGTCGGAAGTAGTCCATGGCGCCATGCCCTACGCCAATTGGGCAAGCTGCTTATAACCGGTAACTGCTACTTCCTGTATTGATTCGACACCATAGGGTGAAATTGGTGTGTCGGTTTCCAGGGCGCGAGCTTAGGCAGTTATATGGAGATCAAGCTGTTGCCCATGCAGCATGTTCCCCTTCTCTCCGTGTATACGGAAAGTCCAAAGGAACGGCAGCCAATATAGTTTGGTACCAGCCACGTCGCAGAAGTTGCCAGAATAATGTCGAATCAACATTAGACTGCCTTAGGAACCCCGACTACGGAGAGCTAATGATTGATTTAGTGGGAGAACTTGTGACGATATTCTCAATACAATAGCTAAATTAGATAATATTCTAGTGCATAAAGTCAAAAATAAGATAGAAAATAAAAAGAGTCCAGCGTAGTATTCTCCTACGCCCGCCCGCATGGCGATTTTGATAAACCTAATAGCCGAATGAAAGATACTGTCTTTTCGAAAAAAAAATTCGTCCTTCAGATTAAATGTAACACTTTTGCAAGGTCAAGTCGGATTGCCAAGACGAGAGTGAAAGAATAAAAGAGGGGAGGGATGGAAAGACAGAACCTAGGGAACACCGTCTCGCGTTGAATTCACAAAAGCCAACTCGAGCAACATAGCCTTGGGCACGTTTCAAATTACGATACAAAACTAAAAAAAATATGGAATTATGAACCAAAACACATAGGGCCATAAAAAATTATATATTCGGATGCCTTATGATGTCCAGAGCAATAATATGGTGTCAGTTACCCACTAGTACAAAAAATAACCAAAATAATGGCAATAATATTATGTATGATAAGACGGACTGACGAGAAAAAAGATCACGCTTGCTTAATTTTTTCATGACATATTTTGAAAAAAGCTTTGAGTAAATAGGACTAAAAGGTACAAAGATTTTGATTGGCTGTAGTTTAAAGGAAGGCGAGAGGGGATTGGCTAACCTAACACTAAAAATATACTTGTAGTAGTAACCGTAGTATTTTGGGAATTGTTTTTTTTAAAGTTCGATTTAAAATTCATAGTCGTCTGCTTCTATTGGCCAGCTTAGTTGATATTGAGGAAAAATTGTTAGGCTAGGACGCCATTTCTTTAAAAAATCTTGCCGCGAGACGATGAGAACAGAAGTGTAATTCTAAATACAAATATTATAAACTTCTGGACAGGGCAGTGATAACTTGGGCCAGATCTGCCAGTCATCGTTACTTGTGTGTAATATTCAGTGAAATTGTGGTAAGATTGAATTTATTAACCATTCTATTTAAAATAAAGTTTGAATGTGAGATACTAACATACGATTGTAAGTAAGTGAGTCGATGGCAAACTTAGGGAAAGCCTAGAGATTGATCCATCATATGATAGCCTATCAGAGAGGTGTAGAACTACAAAATTATATATGATTGTCATCAAGGAGCATAACACCTATCCTATTGTATGGAAAGATTACTGTTGGAATTGCAGAGGCGTTGTAACCATTAGGGGAGAGGAATACTGGTATACATTGTCACTTCAAAATATAATGGGACAATAGGCTATCATTAAGAGCTGACCCTATACGTTTGTTTGTACTGTACCTGTAATTAACTGTGGAATATTATTGTATTCTGGTTATAAAGAAGGATGCATAACCTTCTTATTTCAGGGGTTTATGCGGCCCTGACAGACACATAAAACCAGGTTCGTGGGAACTGATTGATTCCTGACTTTGTTGCATAATTTGGGCACGTACTGGAGGCCATTGCCTTTTGTGAAGTAAACCAGATGGTCCATCGAGCCTAGGACAAGACTTTCCAGGGTTCTCCTTCGAAGTTAAGTGCCCGTTCGGCACCGAAAGTCTCAACCTCTATGAACTTCAGTTATTAACCACAAAGACTGAAATTATCAAATAAAAAAAAATTCCACCTGTGACATGAAAATAAAATGCACGATAGGGAATGATGATAACAAACAACCTACCATTATACATATACCAGTATTATTCTATTTAGAAAACTACACCTACACACTTTTATTATATTAATACTTGTATTATGGACAGAAGATCCATTGTATAAATTGAATATTGTAAATAATTGCATTGATTTCACTTTTGATTGTCAATCCTGATTCAAACAAAATAGAGTCAGGATAATAAATTGAAAACAAATTATTAACGTTTCACAAAATTCAACCACTGACTTACTTAAGATAATCTTTTAAAGTGTAGTGAGTATGTGATTGTTGTAGTACTGTTGTGTTGTGTTGGATAATAAAATATTTGTGTATATGTTTAGTTGGTTAATGCAACATTACACTACTTATACATAACCCTAGACACCAAACGTAGTCATCATCATCATACATTCTAGTCAAAGAATAAGTCTGGGAGATCATAAAGGTGGTAGCAGAAAGGTACCATGTAACTTAACATAATATTCATTATATTCATGGACCTTCACAGCTGACCTCATTCAGTACACTAAGAGTTCATAACAATAACATTTCATAACATCAAATCCACCATAGAACTAATGTGTGAATGGGGAGTGAATGAATGAATGCCCAAATGAACCGGAAAATGAGTGAGGTGAATGAATTAGTAAGCAAGAGAGTGAGTGAGAACATGAGTCACTAAGTGGATGGGTGAGTAATTAGTAAGTTAATGAGTTAATTTTGACTCACTCGAGTGAGTGTTTGAGTTAGTGACTGGCTGACTGATTGTCTGACTGACTGAATGAGTAGGTAAATATAAACGATAATTTCAGGAATGGTGAGCTTGATTTGTCAAAACATTAATCAAATATCCCAGACCATCATTGTAACAGAATACATACAAAATGCTGGTTAGACGCACGAAAAATACCCATTACGTGAGTTTTAATTACTTCTGAATTTACATTCAGAAATGTATGGGTTCCAATTAATTTGGATTAAAATTTGACAACTAAATTGTAGGTCGTTTCGGGTATATGTGGCTTCCAGTAAATTTAAATTTGTGCTAATCTTAGAACTTATTTTGCCAGCAGGTATTTATCTTTTCTCTCCTTCTCTCTCTCTCTCTCTCTCTCTCTCTCTCTCTCTCTCTCTCTCTCTCTCTCTCTCTCTGTTTCCTGTCTCTCTTTCTCTCTATCTATTCTTCTTTCTTTTTCTCGATTCCCCTTTCACTCTATTTCTATGAACCTCTCTTTCTCTCTCCTTTTTGCAATGCCTTTCTCTTTTTCATTCCCTCTTTCTAAGCCTCTCTCTTTCTCTGTCTCACTTTCTATGTATCTGCCTTTCTCTCTCCCTTTCCCTCTTCCTGTGTCTCTCTTCTCTCTCCCTTTCCCTCTTCCTGTGTCTCTCTCTTTCTCTCTCCCTTTCCCTCTTCCTGTGTCTCTCTCTTTCTCTCTCCCTCTTTCTAACTCGACTTCTCTTTCTCTGTGTCCCTCCTTCTTTTCCTCTCTTTAATTTACAGTTTCGAGACCACATGCCCTTACACACTTGACGTACATTGAATGAACGCATGCCTATATCAAAGTATTGGCAATTGTGGTTCATGTAGCAACATATTTATTTTACAAGATTAGCTTTTATGAAGCTTAAAAGCCAGTAGTGTTGACCCCTTTTATTATCAAAAATCAAGCGCTAAAATTGTGATAAAGACACTTTTTGTTATCGTTTATTTTTCTGTCCACATTTTTCGGTAAGTATCCTGGAAAGAAGCACGTAAGGATTTCGTTTGCTAGTTGTGTTGCTGTCTCCTTTTTGTTCCATGCATGTCTAAGTTCCGCGGTAATTCCAGCTCCAATAGCGTATATTAAAGCAGTTAAAAAGATAAATCGTATATAAAGCTTTTGATCCACAATGGCGTATATAAAGGACTCCTACGGATAACAACTGTTGTTATTTTTAATGTGCTAAAAAAAAAATACTAGTAAGAGTTTTTGATTGGCTCGCAGACCTGTCATGTGAAACAGTTGCTATAGAAATTACCACTGTAGGCGGCATGCACGTGATGGTTAAAGTATTCTTACAGAATTATGCTTGCAAAATTGACTCTATGCTCCTTAAGGAGAGAATAATTTAGCGCAGGCTCTCTAAAACCTAATTGGGGATTCATGCTCCACCGTTAGGAACTACGCGGAGACATGAGGAGGATGGGTTGTGTTGCTCTGGCTGCTGTATGCTAATGTTTCTACAGGATCTCTTCAATTTAGTTTATCTACCTTATTCTACAGGAGGGATTTCCAGCCTTTTTCGGTCCCCGTATGAAGAGGCTGACAGATTGGCAAAGGAAGGTGGAAAGCTACCTCAGTCTGATACAAGCATAACTTTCGAAGAGGCAAAGAGTTTTATCAGAATCAGATACAAGAACAAATGGGATACAGAGTGTCCAGGCAACACACAAAATTATGCATATTACCAGCTCAGCAGAAAGGAACAAGTGATAATATTGAGACTCCGCACTGTCCACAACAGACTGGGATATCATCTATTGAACAAGCTAAAGATAGGAACCACCAATAATTGTAACTGTGCACAGATAAAATGACTGCTGAACTTCTGCTTAAAAGATACCAAATATATGAATAACAGAGAAAGTACATATGGCCGTCATCAGTACTATTCCTGGAGAAACTTCATAGAGATACAAATAGCCTCAAGCTGACCGCTCCTTTCTTTGAAAAATATTCAAAAGATGTCTGAATTCTGTCTCCAATTTACAACTTTTTTTTTTTTTCACGAACACTACAACTTTTTTTTTTTTTCACGAACACTACAACTTTTGAAATATTTCGATAGTGCAACAGGTAGTGTCGGTAACAGAAATACGGGTGAAATTATATTTTTATGAGATCGACTTTTTTTATTTCTAGTCAAATGGAAATAATCCATGATACATCTACAAGGGGACAAGAGTAGGGTTGACATTCCTTGTGCAGTGTTTAGTTAAGCCAACCTTGACCGAGAATTATAAAGTTAAGTTCGGAGTTTAGTTTTTTCTGTTTTGTTTGGGGAATTCAGCGAAGAGACCTTGCACGGTATATTTATATTTTGGGTGAACTTTTTTGTTCTAGAACGTTCGGAAATAGTTATTGTTGTAAATCTAGGTTCAAAATTAAGTAAGTCACAGTTGAAACACGATCGAGTTCAGTTGCTAGTTTTGGGCTTTCTCCCAAGTGTTAAAATGATTATGAAGTGGCAAACGAAATTGAGAGTTTTCATCGAATGATAAGCCAAAGTGATTTTGAAAGATACAACTCTCATTCAGACACTCAATCGTTTTGTACGCCACAATGATAGTTAGCTGTATTTATTCGGTGGATAAAATTGTCGATGTTGCCAGCACAAGAAAATTTTTATATTTCAAGACAACCAGGTACGTTGAGTTTTTGCCAACATAAGATAAACTGTTTAGAATAATGAGAAAAACAATGCGCAGCAGCTAGTCCTGGGAAGTAGGAAATAAGAAACTTGGGAAATCGTCAACCTTGGCGGTAGGCCAGTATTCTCTAAGATACACCAAGTAAAGACAACAGAAATTAAGCTTAACAGAAGAAATAATATTAGAACATTTTGAAAAGACTTATGAAGAATGTAAAGGGCAGAAAATATTGACAGCGCTAGTTCTCAAGTCGTGACCAATAGAGACAGCTAGAAATACTGAAGCAGTAAGAGTGAACGAGTGAGCAAGACACTGTATTAAATATTGATTTGAAATTATTGTTGTACCAGTCTGTCAACCTCATGGTAAGGTTGGGCAGAGCATTTTTACGCTCTTTACTTTACTTTTCTGTAAATAAAGTTCAACGTTAAATTGCTACTGCTGTCAGAGTGAAGTCAATCATCAATCATCGTGATCATTCATCACTTGTCAGTTGTGACCTGTTGTCGTTATATCAAGAGACAGCAGTCATTCTAAAGCCATCAAACATAAATAAGCTGCCTACTGTTCATGGTAGTGATCCGAATCACATACGATCAACACAAGGTAGAAATAGGGTAAGTCGACAGCCATCATCATCCATAGCCAGCTTATATGTCCACGGCCACAATAGCATAATATTGTTATCTGTCTCAGTGGTTCTCAATGTAGGATACATGCCGCCCCCCCCCCGCCCCGCCCTCGTGGGTCATGCGATATTTCGGGGGGGGGGGGAGCACAGTAAGTAGCATATTTCTAGGAAGGCCACAACAAGTTTCTGAGAGGGCCACCCAAGCTTAACTGCGAGGCGTATGATCAATTTGTCCTAATCCTTACATCTCATTCTCAGTGCTAGTTTCACAGTATAAATATTGAAAATTACTACAGGTTACAAGAAATATCTTAATGATAAAGGCAGTCCGTAATAAATGAAATCTAATATTCATTAGAAACCAACTATAATATTGTAAACGTTTTGGGGTGGAAAAACCTGGCAACTCTGATCCATTCTAGCGACGTAAGGTTAGTGACTAACCTGCCTCCATGGAGTATTGCATGTGCAATTTATTACTATTTTTTTCTCAACACAAGGAATAATTTGAATGTGAAATTAACATTTCAGCAGGGAAGAAAGTGTGATTCGCTTGCATAGCTAGGCGGGGTTATCGCACGGAAGGTCCTGGGTTCGAGTCCTGGGTAAGCCACTCAAGTCTGTTGTTTTTCTGTTGTCTAGTGTTCTACTTCTTTATTTCTTACGAGTGCCTGAAAACATACCTTTATGTTTGTCTAATATTTATCAATCTGATCATCACTGAGTATCTGGCCCACGGTTTTATTCCATCACCACGGACAGTATGATGCCAATGTGTCTAATATTTATGACTACATTTTCAGATGAAAGCATGCGGCCATGTAAGCTGCGGAAACGTTCAGAAACAATGCACAAGGACAAATCACTAAATTACTTTAAAAACTGTTTCATGATTTCCCAGCGAAGGCCATCGGTGGATGAAATGTTTAGTAAAAGAGTAGCCAAAGTAGACAAAAGTTTACTTGCATCCTATGAGATTTCCAAATCAATTGCCACATAACGTTTGTGAATCTTTGACTTAGCCTGCTGTACAGAGATACAACGGTAAAATATCTCCAAAGATAACATGTAAGGATAAAAACATAATGCGTAGGCTGCGAATAGTACATGATCGCCTAGACCGCGGGTCATCATCCTCCATAAAAATTGACTTGCTAGACAGGAGGGGAACGGCGGATCAAAAAGGAAAAAAATATGACTGGAAAGATTGCGTGAGACTAGAAAGGCTAAGGAGACGCAATTGTGGGGGGAACGGAGAAAAGTCACGTTTCCCAAGTTGACATAAAAGTAAGCAACTCGACAGAAGGGACCATAGATATGTTACGCCACAGTCATTTATTGGACGCTTTTGCGCGATACCAAGCTTTTGATTTGAATTCAGCGGCTAAACGCAGATGTTCGAAATATTACAAAATTTAAAAAGTACTTTTTTCTTAATATTAATGTTAGGAATATAAAAATTAGCTGGCCGGATGGCCCATTCTGAGCAGTGAACTAATATGTTCTTAATTTTACAAACGGATAGATAATATTGAAGATAATGACAAAAGACAGTGTTGTTCACATCATCGACAGACTGTATTGAATCTAAAAGTGTCGCTATTTGCACAAAAAAAACACGACCTCGAGACGCAGGTGTTCAAATCTACGTAGTATGGAAGAGAGGGACATTGGTGGTAGCTGTGTCTAAATATAACTTTTAACGACAAAATTTTGGAGGGGAGAGAAAGGTTGGTTCAAAAATCAAGTACAATTTTGTAGAAACACAAGTAGAGACGGACAGACTAACAGATAACCATCCATACTTGACTGAAGCATGACTGAAATGACTTTAGGGTAGGAAATTTGAATTTAAAATAAACCTAGGCAGTGATTGGCTACAAACAATCATATTATTAGCGCTCAGTCGCGCAAGTGGGGCCATTCTTCAATAGTTGTTCAGTGATAGACACAGATTTTAAAGTGTGGTGATTTCCATATGAAAGAAAGTGAAAGAAGTTTAGGGACGCCATACTATAGCCAGCAGCTCAGCTGAGTTTTGCTAGCAATTCTGTGTTATTTATTCATAATCTGGTAAGATTGAAATTATTTCCTTATATATTTTGAATATTGTTTCATGTTCGAGTGATTTGATACTGCCATATCGAAATCTAGCCTTACAAACAAGTAGGGATTTGCTCTAGACCCCCCGCCCAAGTCAGGGTCTAGGGACCAACAATGTACATAAACTCCAGCAAGGGTTAGGCAAGACAGATCAAGTGTTGAGAATAATGAAACATATTACCTATCCTCTTTTAGGGCAGACAACTAATAAATATTTTTCAGAACCTATAGTCTGGGAGGATCTATCTGATGTAAAACCACCATGGTAAATGTGCTGTTTGGTCAGAGAGATCTGACCTGTCTGTATGATGTGGTTGTTGTGTCAGTGTTGTGTCCAGACGTGGGTAGAGAATAGATTTTGACACATGGCCCATACTTTGATTGCAGAGCTGTGAGTTTCTGTTGTCAACAAAGCAGTGTCTATTCAGTTGGTGACTTACTCGAGTGTATCTGTGCAGTTCTTGTGACAGAGACCACCATTATTGCCCGCCAGCACGGAGAGGTGGGACCACCAGATTTCAGCACCAGAGCTACAACTACAAGATGAGTGAGCCTCTGGTCTGCTGGACATTCACCAACGCTTTGTAGTTACTAATATCCCCATAAAAATTCCCACCATTTTCTGGACACTGTGTAGTCAATATAGACAGGTGTGATGAGGCCACCCCAACAGCACAAACATTAACTATCCTCCCAAGTAGATGACTACTAGAACATTTTAATAAAACTAACTAGTATAGTACATATATATGTACACTATTGCATTTATGATATAATATTCCATGCATTTCTTTCATAATCTCTAAATCCTTTTAAGTTCTGGTCAACCTAAAAAATTGATCCAGAACAAAATAAATGTAATATAATTCTATCAAAAAATTTTACACACGTGAGTTAGTTCAGTGTATTTTAACATTTGTTAATATTATTAGTCTTCTTAATTATCTGTGGGTGTATTTATAAACTATCACACCACACTACACATCATAACCCTAGACATTTTATGTAGCCACATTCATTAAGAAAAAAATTAAGTGTGAGGTCGTAGTGGTAGCAAGAAAGGCCTTCTGACAATTCACAACTACATTTTATCTCAGGAGCCTTCACAGCTGGCCTCATACATTACATTTAGTAACATCACCATCATACAATACCATCAAACACCACTACATATATTGGGGTCTTGTCCAGGGATAATTAGCCCAACAGTAATATTAGGATCTCCTGGTGGGAGAAATAAAAGTAGGGAAATAAATTGTAAAATTTCCTTTAAAATTAAAAGTGTCCCTGCAGATAAAAGTTGGTGAATCTTCACAGCCAGTAATAATTAATTAGTTAACTGGTTAGTTAGAATTAGTTAGACTATAGTCATAAGAAGTACTTAGTGTATTTACTGGTTAGAGATTTATCTTGTATATTATTATATTGTCTAAAAAGTATGGCGGAGCTGGCAAAATTTAGATCAGCTGCTGTGCTCACCGCGAAGGAGATGGGAATGGATGGTCAGATTTTAATTCAATACGTAACGGCTGAATGTGATAAATATATTGAAAGGGAAGATAGAAAGGTAGCTGAAGAGAAGAGGTTACAAATTGAGGCTGATAGAGAAATTAAGAGGCTGCAGATTGAGGCAGAAGAAAAACGACAGCAAAGGGAGGCAGAAGAAAAACGACAGCAAAGGGAGGCAGAAGAAAAAAGGTTGACTGCCGAAAGGGAGGCAGAAGATAGAAGGTTGCAAAGGGAGCACGAATTACGACTAAGGGAGCTGGAATTACAAGGCCCGGCTCCTGAAAATGGTGCCAGCCCTTTTGCCTCAGATGCTACGCCCAGTCTGGGAGCCTCAAACTCAGCTATGGGGTTTCATTTAGACCATTTTGTTGAAAAAGACGATGACATAGAGGGGTACCTAGGACGTTTTGAGTTATTAGCTACTACATATGGGTTAGAGAGAGAGAGGTGGAGCTTAAAGCTATCACAGGGATTGAGAGGTACTTCTTATGAAGTATTTGCCAAAATGAACAGGGAAGACCAAGACAATTATGACATGTTAAAGCAGGCTTTGTTATTAAGGTACGAGAAGAATGGTGAATTTTATCGTAAGAAATTTAGAAATGCCAAACTGTTGTCTGGGGAGACATACCACCAATTCTCTGCTAGACTAGAAACCTATTTGGAGAAATGGACGGCTCTGGGGAAGACCCAAGATCTTAAGGAAATGATCATGATTGAGCAATTGAGAGAGTCCATGGCTCCAGACATGAGAAAATTTCTCATGGAACAAGGTGCAGAGAAGTTGGGGGAAATTTTAAATGTTGCTGAGAGGTATCAGGCAGCCCAGGCAGAGGTAAGTGGTGCTAAGAAGAAGCACATAGACAATTTTAAAGCTCCACAGCAATTTAATAAATTTGATAATAGAGAGCAGGGAAATAAAGGTAGGGCAAACTTTGAGCGGCCAAGAAATGACTATCGCGACAGAAACTCACAGTTCAATGACCAAAAGTTCAATGAAAGAAAACCGTTGAACCAAGGGAAAAGATGGTGTAAATGGTGCAAGAAGGATAACCATAACACCGAATTTTGTAGAAGGAAACCTTCAAACATTGCTGCAATGAAGTCGGGGACGCGAAGATTAAAGGTTAATCCTAATGGACAACAGGAACCTTATCACCCCCCAGTTTGTGAGGATGTTATTTGTAATGGGGTCACCATAAGGTGCCTTTATGATACAGGTTTGGATTATGATTCAGTTGTGAAGTCTAGCCTAGTGGACCCAAGTCAGTATACCACAGAAACAGTGGAAATACAAGGGGCGACTAAGGACATACCACTCATGACACTTCCCATCGCAAGGATAACGGTGAAAACTCGCTATGTGGAAGGAGAAATCAGAGCAGCAGTGATAGATGAACCAATCTACCCTCTGATATTGGGGTGTAGATACGTCTTCTTGGGGAATCCCGAGAAACCTGTGATCATGGCGACAGTGCAGACCAGGTCACAGAAGAAGGAGGAAGAAGGTGAACCTATAAATGCTCATCCAGAGGAGATGAGGAAGGCGCAGGCTGAGGATAGGACACTCAAGCCCTGTTTTAAAAAATTGCCCAAATGCCACACACCTCCGAGCAAGGGGGAATATTTCATGAAGAACAAACTATTATACAGGAAGACAGGAACTAGGTCCACTGGTCACGGACAGTTAGTTCTTCCCAAGATATATAGGGCAAACTTAATAAGGAGCTTACATGTTGGAAAAGATGGTGACCATGAGAAAGTCGGTACCATCTGCCAAAAGATTGCTCGAAAATACTATTGGCCCGACGTAAATGTCGATGTTGAAAACTTTGTAGAAGCATGTGGCGTATTTCATGAGGGAACACCCACAAAGGGAAAATATGTGCAGGACCTAGAAACGCCACGGGGCAACTTTAGGCCTGAAAGGAAAACTAATTATACTCCGGTAGACAAAGTGGAATGGGAGCCCCCTTTTCACACCCAGTCTTCACTTGAATGGATTAACATGGCCACTATGCGAAGAGTACAAAGAAGAAATTTTACCCAGGATAAGATGACAATCCCTCGGTCAGACTTATATAAGCTGGAAGAACAGAAAAGAGAGCGAAGATCTCTCATAAGCAATATCAAGTGGGGAGACAAATCCCAGAAGAAAATTGGTAGTGGTCGATTTGTGAGTGATGATTCTAGGAAGAAAAGTCCTCATTATAAAGCTTCTAATGGACGGGACCCGATGGGTTCCATGAAAAATAAGTATGATAAATTAAAGATCCAGATGTAACTTTATTAAGGACCTGGACAGATGAGAAGGCGGAAGAGACTGTTACCTCATCGTATCAATATGTGAACGAACTGACCACTCGTTTGAAAGCTGGATGGAAACTGGCAAATGATAATTTGAAACAAGCCAGGAAGAAACATGCAGCATATTTTAATAGGAAGGCAAAGGACAGGGAACTGGCAGTCGGAGAGAAGGTGCTGCTTCTACTACCGGGAAGCCAGAATAAATTACAAATTGGTTGGCAAGGTCCATATACGGTTCTAGAGAAGGTGTCTAGAACAAACTATAAAATTGACAAAAAGGGGAAGGAAAAAGTTTATCATGTAAACCTGTTAAAGAAGTATCTGGACAGACCACTCCAGGAAAGCACCCCCTTATTGACCTTGGCTATTGCAACCCAGATGCAAAAAGAACCACTCACCTCACATGAATACCCATTACATCCTTGTGAAACAGCAGCACAGGTAAAAGTCAGTAAGCACCTGACTAAAAACCAGAACGAGAGAGTTCAACAGGTTCTGGAGGAACATACAGATGTATTAACAGATAAACCAGGCCATACAAATTTGCTACAGTATGACATGAAACTGGTAGACTCAAACCCAATCTGTATGAGAGCCTATTCTATTCCGTTCGCGAAAGAGAAGGCATTGAAGGAAGAAATAGAGTATTTGATGAAGGAGGGGATTATTTCGCACAGTGAATCATCTTTTAGTTCTAGTGTCGTTTTGTTGAGGAAACCGTCTGGGGAACACAGACTGTGCATAGATTACAGGAAACTGAATGCTGTCACAGAAGGACAAGTGGATCCATTACCAGACACAAAACAGTTATTTGCCAGACTGAACAAGGCAAAATACTTTTCAAAGGTGGATCTTAGTAAAGGCTATTACCAGATCCCAGTGAAGCCTGAAGTGAGACCTTATTTGGCTTTTAGCACTTCGGATGGACATTATGAATTCAATATGCTACCATTCGGACTGAAAAATGCTCCGAGTGTGTTTTCAAGGATGATGCGAAAATTGTTGGATCCCCTGAATAACCCATGTATCACGAATTTCATGGATGATATTCTCGTCGCCACAGAGACATTTGAAGAACACATTGAAGCTCTGGAGATGTTGTTTGATAGACTTCGGGAGGCGAATTTGACTGCTAGGCCAACAAAATGTTGTATTGGATGTAAAGAGTTGGAATTCTTGGGGCACACTGTATATCAGGGTAATATGACCCCTGATCCTAAGAACTTGGAAAAACTGCAGAGAGCACCTAGGCCACAAACAAAAAAGGACGTGCGATCATTCGTGTCGTTATGCGGATTTTATCAGAAATACATCAAAAATTTTAACGCTATTTGTGCTCCTCTGACTGATCTGACTCGCAAGGGACTTCCAGATAAAATTATTTGGACTGCACAATGTGAACTAGCGTTCCAAGAGTTAAAGGAAAAACTCACTAGCAAGCCTATTCTCAAACTGCCTGATTTGACACAGGACTTTGTCTTAAGAACCGATGCAAGTAATGTGGGACTCGGAGGGGCTTTGTTGCAAAGATCATCTTCACCTGATGGGGAACTTAAACCAGTCGCTTATGCAAGCCGCAAATTGAATAAGGCGGAACAAGGATACTCCACAAGCGAAAAAGAATGTTTAGCATTAATCTGGGCAATAAAGAAGTTTCAAATCTATCTGTATGGTAGGACTTTTGTGGTGGAGACGGACCATCAGCCTCTCGTGTTCTTGTCTCAGGCTAAGCATGAAAACGCAAGATTGCTGAGGTGGTCTTTGTTGCTTCAACCTTATCAGTTTAGTATCCAATATATCCCAGGCAAATTGAATGTCGGTGCAGATTTCCTCAGTCGGCACCCCTGTGATCAAAATTAGAGTAGTGGCAGACGTGAGGAGTAATTTTACCTATGTGTATCGCTGGTTTTGGAACTTGCCATAGGCATGTTTTCAAGTGGGGAGATGTGTAGTGAAATTGACAGAGATACAACGGTAAAATACCTCCAAAGATAACATGTAAGGATAAAAACATAATGCGTAGGCTGCGAATAGTACATGATCGCCTAGACCGCGGGTCATCATCCTCCATAAAAATTGACTTGCTAGACAGGAGGGGAACGGCGGATCAAAAAGGAAAAAAATATGACTGGAAAGATTGCGTGAGACTAGAAAGGCTAAGGAGACGCAATTGGGGGGGGGGGGGGGGGGAACGGAGGAAAGTAAAAATTCCCAAGTTGACATAAAAGTCAACCCAAATTGACCACGATATGTACGGAAGTCATGGACGCTTTTGCGATACCAAGCTTTTGATTTGAATTCAGCGGCTAAAACGCAGATGTTCGAAATATTACAAAATTTAAAAAGTACTTTTTTCTTAATATTAATGTTAGGAATATAAAAATTAGCTGGCCGGATGGCCCATTCTGAGCAGTGAACTAATATGTTCTTAATTTTACAAACGGATAGATAATATTGAAGATAATGACAAAAGACAGTGTTGTTCACATCATCGACAGACTGTATTGAATCTAAAAGTGTCGCTATTTGCACAAAAAAAAACACGACCTCGAGACGCAGGTGTTCAAATCTACGTAGTATGGAAGAGAGGGACATTGGTGGTAGCTGTGTCTAAATATAACTTTTAACGACAAAATTTTGGAGGGGAGAGAAAGGTTGGTTCAAAAATCAAGTACAATTTTGTAGAAACACAAGTAGAGACGGACAGACTAACAGATAACCATCCATACTTGACTGAAGCATGACTGAAATGACTTTAGGGTAGGAAATTTGAATTTAAAATAAACCTAGGCAGTGATTGGCTACAAACAATCATATTATTAGCGCTCAGTCGCGCAAGTGGGGCCATTCTTCAATAGTTGTTCAGTGATAGACACAGATTTTAAAGTGTGGTGATTTCCATATGAAAGAAAGTGAAAGAAGTTTAGGGACGCCATACTATAGCCAGCAGCTCAGCTGAGTTTTGCTAGCAATTCTGTGTTATTTATTCATAATCTGGTAAGATTGAAATTATTTCTTTGCATATTTTGAATATTGTTTAATGTTCGAGTGATTTGATACTGCCATATCGAAATCTAGCCTTACAAACAAGTAGGGATTTGCTCTAGACCCCCCGCCCAGTTCAGGGTCTAGGGACCAACAATGTACATAAACTCCAGCAAGGGTTAGGCAAGACAGATCAAGTGTTGAGAATAATGAAACATATTACCTATCCTCTTTTAGGGCAGACAACTAATAAATATTTTTCAGAACCTATAGTCTGGGAGGATCTATCTGATGTAAAACCACCATGGTAAATGTGCTGTTTGGTCAGAGAGATCTGACCTGTCTGTATGATGTGGTTGTTGTGTCAGTGTTGTGTCCAGACGTGGGTAGAGAATAGATTTTGACACATGGCCCATACTTTGATTGCAGAGCTGTGAGTTTCTGTTGTCAACAAAGCAGTGTCTATTCAGTTGGTGACTTACTCGAGTGTATCTGTGCAGTTCTTGTGACAGAGACCACCATTATTGCCCGCCAGCACGGAGAGGTGGGACCACCAGATTTCAGCACCAGAGCTACAACTACAAGATGAGTGAGCCTCTGGTCTGCTGGACATTCACCAACGCTTTGTAGTTACTAATATCCCCATAAAAATTCCCACCATTTTCTGGACACTGTGTAGTCAATATAGACAGGTGTGATGAGGCCACCCCAACAGCACAAACATTAACTATCCTCCCAAGTAGATGACTACTAGAACATTTTAATAAAACTAACTAGTATAGTACATATATATGTACACTATTGCATTTATGATATAATATTCCATGCATTTCTTTCATATTCTCTAAATCCTTTTAAGTTCTGGTCAACCTAAAAAATTGATCCAGAACAAAATAAATGTAATATAATTCTATCAAAAATTTTACACACGTGAGTTAGTTCAGTGTATTTTAACATTTGTTAATATTATTAGTCTTCTTAATTATCTGTGGGTGTATTTATAAACTATCACACCACACTACACATCATAACCCTAGACATTTTATGTAGCCACATTCATTAAGAAAAAAATTAAGTGTGAGGTCGTAGTGGTAGCAAGAAAGGCCTTCTGACAATTCACAACTACATTTTATCTCAGGAGCCTTCACATCTGGCCTCATACATTACATTTAGTAACATCACCATCATACAATACCATCAAACACCACTACACATTATATTCCACTCGAGAATGTATTGGCTTGTGCAACTGATGGTGCTGCTGCTATTGTAGGCAGATACAGAGGATTCATTGCGCATTTAAAAAATGCTGTGCCTGAAGATTTTGCATACAGTGCATGATCCACTGTCAACATTTGGTTGCAGAAAATTTTGGAGGAAGTCTGCATAACGCTCCTGACTTTGTAATAAAGACTGTCAAACTTATCAAGTCAAATGCACTTCAAGATGATCTTTTCCGATACATTTGTATGGAAAATGAAGAAGAGTTTGAGCGCCTACTGATGCATAAAGAGGTCCGATGGCTATCAAAAGGTTATTGTTTTTGTCGCTTTGTTGAACTTTGGGACAATATTGTGTTATTTGTGAGTGGTAAGCAGCTTGGAAAACAGATCATTGCTGTCAAGTGTCATATGTTTTACCTATCAGATGAAAAGCTGAATTTGTTGAACAAGCACTTACAAGGAAAAAACTGTACTCTTATATCTTGCAAAGAGGTCATTACTGCTTTGCTGTTCTGGATTAATATTGGACATCGCGAGCTTATGCAGTTTCCTTCACTGGCTACTGTTGACAAGATGATGATCTTTCTGTATATGTTGAGCATTTGCACAGTGATATGCAAGTTCGGTTTAATGGCTTGATATAGATGAATATTCCAGATTGAGTGGTTGATCCATTTGGGGTAAATGCAGCTGACGTTGACACTACATTGCAAGAAAGCCTCATTGAATTACAAAGTGATATAACAGCTCAAGCTAGATTCAGTCATTGCACACATAATTTATGGATAAGCAGTGAAATGGCTAGCAAGTATCCACTGCTCTGGGAGAAAGCACAGTTGTACTTTATTGCTATTCTCACTCCTTACCTTGTTGAATCTGGCTTTAATCGGATGGTTTACCTACTATCAAAAGTTCGTAACCGCCTTGTTATTGTGACCAGAAGTGATCATTGTTTGTCACTAACAACGTTACAGCCAGATATTGAAATACTTGCAAGTTTGCATCCGTCACAAGGATCACACTGAAAAGAGTTCCAATTATAAAAATATGTGTTGTTAGCAGGTCTTATGCTGCTACTATATAATTGATGTCTTTAAGAATTTTCTGTCCTACTTAGAAATTAAATACCGATTATTAGAATCGTTTCTGTTTGCAGGCCTTATGCTGCTGATAGACATGTTATGTCCTTAAGAATTTTGTTTGCTATTACAACATTATGTCTGCATAGAATTAATCGTTTTTATTAGCTACTACAAATACTTTGTCTTTATATGATACAGTTTAGATTAATAAACAGTACAGATGGTAAAGTACCTTTTTTCCAGCCAACAGCAACTTTGATGGGAGTCACAGAGGTCAATGAGGTTTAGAAAAAGGGGGGGGGGAGGGCCTATGAGCAAAAAAAAAAAAAGTTGACAACCCCTGATCTATCTAATGTTCCCCATACCCTCTTGACAAGCTTCCCTGACCCCTTGGGGTACACGAACTCTGGGTTGGGAACTTCTGTTCTAGAGTACTCTGCTAGGAGGTAGCTTTATACATACCTAAGAAATGTACATCAAGTTCCAAGTGTTTAAAATATCTACGCGACATTAAAAGAATGGAAGCAAGAAAGAAATATAAACTTGCTGAATTTACAAAAGATAAAATGTTGTAAAGAATAATACTCATTTTGAACATTATGAGAAGAATATCAGGACTTATGAAAATACATTTCATAAACACTATTAATAGTCCCAGAGAATTACGGTCAGATCAGGACATTCCTGGCATATAATATTCCGTGTATTGCCAGATAGGCATTTAGGGTTGCAGCAGCGAAGTACTGTATAAGATTAATCACATTTGACGAATTAATACAGAAGGCAACGAAACGAACCCAACAGAAATATACCAAAGCAAAGAGAAACATCTTATGTAGGCATAAAACCAGCGAGGTGCACCAGGAAGGTGTTTAGATTTACTTAAGTGTTCTCAAACTGCGGAATACATTGCAGGTTTTTTTAAAACTTTTTTTCCAAAATTGCGAATGTTTGCTATTTCTCAGCCAGACAGACAGACAGGCAGGCAGATATACAGACAGACAGACAGGCAGGTAGGTAGGTAGGTAGGTAGGTAGGTAGGTAGGTTGCTAAGTAGGTAGACAGACAGACAGACAGACAGACAGACAGACAGACAGACAGATAGATAGATAGATAGATAGATAGATAGATAGATAGATAGATAGATGGATGGATGGATGGATGGATGGATGGATGGATAGATAGATAGATAGATAGATAGATAGATAGATAGATAGATAGATAGATAGATAGATAGATAGATAGATAGATAGATAGATAGATAGATAGATAGATAGATAGATAGATAGATAGATAGATAGATAGTCACTTACCTGGTTTGGATACATTGCAGGTAACGGTGCTGCCAAGATTGGAACCAGGAGCGGCAACCAAAGTGTCTGTGACTGACAAAACTTTCTTAGACAACTTCTTGCGCCCATGGTGTCAGTAGTTTGTTGAATTTTTTTTATTACAGTAAATATAAATATATGGCACTCTCTTCTCAGAATGTCACAAAACTAGGCCCTCAATTAAAAGATATGTTTCTTGTGCCTATTTCTCAATGTTTGCTCAATGTTGAATAGAAAGTCCTCGATTGAAAGATGTTTTGTATGCGTCTGTTTCTCGCTATTAGCTCAATGTTGAGTAGAAACTCCTCGATTGAAAGATACTTTGTCTGTAACTATTTCTCGCTGAGCTCAAATGTTGAGTAGAAGGTGCTTGAATAAAAGATGCGTTATCTGTTGTTGTTTCTCACTGTTTGCTCAGTCTGACTACAAAGTCGTCGATTAAACAATATATGTTGTCTGTGGTTATTTCTTGTTGCTTGCTCAATGCTGATTACAAAGTTGTCGACTTAAAAAAGATACGTTGTGTTTGTTTGTTTCTTGTTGTTTGCTCAACCAGACCAGAATTTCAAAACCTTCACTTCAAGAAAGGCAACTGTGACACGATCTGACTGGAGAAAACATAGAAAATGAACATTAAACCCAGAAACTAGACACCTGCTAATCAAACTAAACGTAATAACTACTCGACGTTTATGTTGAATCCACACAATAACTGTAAATGTAATTCTTTATGTAATTTTTTTTTTAATTTACGAGAAATTTTAGTATACATTTTTTCTAAAGACGGTTTATCTAGGGTTGAAAATAAATCATTATACCTGCAAGTTAAAACAGATTTGAAGTGAAAAAATAAACTGTTGTGAAATATCAGCACCACCGACATATATGGAAACATTTCTTTTTTTTTTTAATGTAAAAAGGTAACTTAATAGCGTCCGATTGGCTAAGGAGGTAGAACGCGTTTCTTTCGCGGCATAGTTGCTGGGTTCCGTAATCGGAACCTGGTAGTGTCCCGCTCCATTCTACCCAGCTGTAAATGGGTAAATGACTCTGCTGTTGATTTAGGGAAGGAAAATGTGGCGAACTGATCACTCTATCTCATAAAAACGCTAGACCTAATATAGTGAAGTCTCTAACACTTTACTTCCCTGCGGCTGTGTATGCTATGGGACTACCTTTACCTTTGTATTTTTTTTTTCAAAGATGTAACAGGATGGCAAAAAAACATGATTTTAAATATATATATAGATAGATCCCTCCAAACAAGTAATACAATCAGTAAGTTAGATAGGTAAAGGTACAGGATCCCGTTACACGCCCTTTGAGGAATATTGGGAATACGGTGTTGGGCCCATATTTTCTTGACCATCGGCATACTAGGAGTGATGTGGTCAACATCACGCCGACCGCCTTAACCTTCCCAGGAGTTGCTCTGTAAGTTAGACGCATGTCGAAAATTAAAAGAAAATATCTTAACATAGGCAACTGATCTTTGACCCGAGGTCCGTAGCTCGGGCTTGATAAATTACACAGCCCTACCAAAAAAAAAAATTTTTTTGGTGCCAAACATTTTACTCTTGATTGTACATAAATGAGGCCTGCTCAATCCAAATATCACATTTACTTGACTGTAGCAGCTCCAGTTTTTGAGATACAGACATTTTTGTATTATTACAATATTTTCTATATAAGGCTATGTAAAATAACTATTGCTGTCTGGTCCTTTACAAAAGAAAACTGCTTGTTTACTCCAGTTTCAGTTTTCCAAGAATCTTCCCAGAATTGCCTTTTTTAGATTTTAAGCCACTGCATGCATGTTAGTATGCTACTTATTTTATTACACTTCTAACAGAGAATGGCATCATCTTCAAGAAGAGCATGTTTTCTTTCACCGCATTTATTTTGTTATATTTGTGGAGAGTACACTTTCAAAGAAGAACATAGGAAGCATATTACTGTTTTTGTGAAAAAGGCATACTTTGCTTACTTTAAAGTAAAACTAGGTGACCAGGACAAGTCTTGGGCTCCTCATATTGTTTGCAAAACATGTGTTGAACACCTGCGACAGTGGACTTGTGGGAAAAGATAATGTTTAAAATTTGGAATTCCAATGGTTTGAAGAGAGCCCAAGAACCACTATGATGACTGTTATTTCTGTGTTGTGAATATTAAGGGAATTAATGGAAAAAATCACACAAAGTGAAAATATCCAGATTTAGATTCTGCTAGGCGACCTGTTCCACACGGAGATGACATACCAATTCCAACTTTCAGTCAGATTTCGGATTCCCTGCTAGAAGATGAGACAGCAGTGGCATGTGGAACGACAAGTGACAGTGATAGTGATTTTGAAGATGATTTTTCAGATGCTCAACGCTTCGACCAGCTTGAACTAAATGATCTAATCGGAGATCTATATCTCTCCAAGGAATCTTCAGAACCTTTGGCTTCAAGATTGAAAGAAAAAAAATTACTGACTGCTGAAACAAAGGTTACATTTTATCGCAGCAGAAAGCAAGGTTTTATTCCATTCTTTTGTAAAGAAAACAACCTTGTGTTTTGTACTAATGTAGGAGGTCTTGTTAACAAAATGGGTGTAAGTTATACACCAGATGAGTGGCGACTTTTCATTGACAGCTCTAAAAGAAGTTTGAAGGGTATTCTCTTACACAATGGTAACAAATATGGCTCAATTCCAATTGCTCATTCTACTACAATGAAGGAGGAGTATGCTACAATAAGCACAGTTCTGGAAAAATTGAAGTATTTAGAACATAACTGGATGGTTTGTGTAGATCTTAAAATGATGAACTTCTTGCTTGGCCAGCAAATGGGATTCACCAAATATCTATGCTTTATATGTTTGTGGGATAGCAGGGCGAAAGATATGCACTGGACAAAGAAACAGTGGCCGTTGAGGGATGAATTTAAAGTTGGAGAAAAAAATATTGTCAATAAGCCTCTCATTGATCGAAAAAGAGTTCTACTGCCACCATTACATATAAAGCTTGGCTTGATGAAGCAATTTGTTAACGCACTGAAAAAAGATGGTACCTGTTTTAATTACTTATGCAGAAAGTTTCCAGAATTGAGCATAGACAAACTGAAAGCTGGAATTTTTTATGGACCTCAAATTAGAAAGTTAATAAACGATCCAAATTGTATTGATTCCATGAACAAAACAGAGTCCACAGCCTGGTCATCATTTGTTTTAGTTGTGCAAAACTTTCTGGGTAACTTTAAAGCAGACAATTATTCTGAATTAGTTGGAAACATGCTATTGAGTTTTGTGAACTTGGATGCAACATGAGCATAAAATTGCACTACCTCCATAACCATTTACATTTATTTCCGGAGAATCTTGGCGACTTTAGTGAGGAGCAAGGTGAAATATTTCACCAAGATTTAAAAACAATGAAGAGAGATACCAGGGACTTTGGGATGCCCACATGATGGCAGATTACTGTTGGACCGTTAAGCGAGACTGTCCGGGCATATCACATTCCAGGAAGTCCTCGAAAAGATCATTTTTGCGTGTTGACTAAACAAGTGCTAGTGATAAAGTTTTATTACATTTTTGGTAATATATGCATAGTAATTACATATAATATGAATGCAGACTAAAGTCAAAATTCCACTGATAGCACCTAACTCTAGGATTGTACATAACAATTGCCCTACTAATATGGTCATTCTTAGTTATCTCAAAAACTAAAGCTGATAGAAAAAATATGATTACATTTTTGGAATCAGCAACCCAAAATTACCCAAGAACAGCTATAAAATTTAAGGCACCAAAATGTGTGTATACCAGTGTTATCAGTCGCCTTTTAGTTTTTTTAGTGGCGGGAAACCTCCCCTGCAACTGGCCGCCTTGCAGGATTGGGTTGGTTTTAAGGACTATCTTCATTGTACACGGACAACTCCATCAGTGCTCCGATCTCCTCCATAAGATCACACAAGGAGGATCTCTGCACAGTGCACGAACTCCGCAGCACCGGCGAGAATCTCAATGTTTGTATATATGAATCACAAATATTTCTAAAAATATTTTTGTGGTGGGTATTTTTCTAATTTTTAAATTTTTTTCTAGTGCAGCGGCCTTATGGCCTACTCTTTACGATTTCCAACTGCCGAGGGATTTTTAACGTGCGCAACTTGCACACGGGACATCCTATTTTTCCGCTCTTATCCGAGAAGGCTAGGCATCGATCTCACTACCCAGGAGACCAGGGGAGAGTACGACCAATTATTCTGGAAAAAAAAATTGCCATAAATAATATTCCCTCTACTGTGAATCGAACACGGTACCTTTATAATTAGAGGCGGACACCATACCTCTGAGCCACTCCGACTCCCTTGCAGGAATTCTGCATCAAAGTATTCATATGCTCATGCAGCTGTGACTTCTGTAGCAATTTGTCTCCCATTGTGAGGTGGCAACCTCATGTACAACCTCAAATTAGTCGCCTCTTACAAGATGCCTTAGTCAGCAGTACGCCTATTCTTTCGCTGTCTCCTCACAGACCTCTGAGAACTACATTATCATCATTATTTTCCTTTGCCATCTGTACATAGCAAGGGGCCACCACTGTAGCAGGACTCCTTGCAAGATGCATGCAACGACAAGTCAGATGCTCTTGCAGCTGTGGTGCCTGTGGCAATTTATTTTACATGATGGCATTGCTAGTCACATGCACAAACTCCTATTGGTTGACTTTTGTCACATGCCTGACTGAGCAATAGTCCAATTCTTTCCTTATCAACTCGATACCACGGGATCTACGTCAAACACCAAGTAAATCCCTCTAAAGCAGTGCTCCTTAACCTTTTACAGGCAGTGTACCCATTTATAACATCTTAAGAAGCCTCGCACCCCTTTATAGCATCTTAAGATGCCTCGCACACCTTTATATCATCGTAAGAGGCCTCGCACACCTTTACAACATCTTAAGAAGCCTCGCACACCATTACATCATCTTAAGAAGCCTCACACACCTTTACATCACTTAAGAAGCCTCTCACCCCTTTGTATCATCTTAAGAAGCCTGGAACCTTATTATCATCCAGCATCTTAAGATGCCTCGCACACCTTTACAACATCTTAAGAAGCATTACACACCTTCACATCATCTTAAGAAGCCTCCCACACCTTTACAACATCTTAAGAAGCCTCGCACACCTTTACAGCATCTTAAGAAGCCTCGCACACCTTTACATCATCTTAAGAAGCCTCTCACCCCTTTATATCATCTTAAGAAGCCAGGAACCCTGTTATCATCCAGCATCTTAAGATGCCTCGCACACCTTTACAACATCTTAAGAAGCATTACACACCTTCACATCATCTTAAGAAGCCTCCCACACCTTTACAACATCTTAAGAAGCCTCGCACACCTTTACAGCATCTTAAGAAGCCTCGCACACCTTTACATCATCTTAAGAGGCCTCGCACACCTTTACAACATCTTAAGAAGCCTTGCACACTGTGACAGATGAAAAATTGATCACCTTGATCGATCCATTTCATTCTCATCGGCGCCCCTCATTTCTTTTTCAATCAAAAACAACAACGTGGATTTCCCTCGTTTGCTAATTAGCATGCACAGTTAAACACGTGGAAGCCAGGTTTCTCTATCGCCATCTGTCCGATTCCTAGTTTAGCCACGCCTCCTGTCTTTGTTTCAAGCACTAGGAACTCAGATATTTAGTTTCATAAACTGTCTTTCATTTTAATAGAGGTTACCTGCTATCAAGATTACGTCAGCACGTCAGCGCCTGGTCATTGAAACACGGGGAGGGCGAGGCAACGGGTTTTTGTAGCTCCCTAAGAGAGAACGGGCCGTTAATGGCAGGCAAAAGGGGCAATAACTTCATTTAACGGAAATCTCGTTGATTACGTCCTTTGGGCTACGCAGAGAGCCAGATCAAAAGAGAATTCGCTCGTGGCCAGAATCCTAGCGAGCGGCTCTAGTGTGAAAAAGAGCCTTCATTCACTATTCGAACGAAGAAATCTCTCAGAAACTGGCAGAGGTGTAAAATCTGACATGTAGCTAACGATTTCCATCCATTTAATATATATTGAAACCTCCTAAAATTCAAGTTGTCAGTTGCTATCAAGATTTCTGGAATGGTCTAGCGCGCATTTTTGGAGTCTTATTTATTGGATTTCCTATAGAAATAACGTGGAGATTTATTTTAGTTTCTTGATTTGCGGTAATAATATTATTAGCATTTAAATGTTTTAACGTGTTAAGTTCATTATATTTCACTGGGATTTTTGTGTTAATTTAAACATATTAGATAAACATATAGCAAAGTTCTCCAGATATAACGAAAATTTAGTTACCCATTATTCCCGAGTAAGAGATGCGTTAAATAATTATAAGACGCTAGACGATCGAAATATTTTAATAACAATTTATTTCTATTTCATCATGTGTAAATCTTAAGTAACTAAATGTTCATAGCTAGTGTTAAAAGCGATATATTAGCTAGACACTTGTGGTGTATTTTTAATATAAATAATTAAATACCGGAGTGATTTTACAGGTCTTACCTAAACGCGGGTGTTAGAATATAATTATAGTATGATTATCTATTCTCTTTTATATAGGTTGATCATACCTTTGCGATCCAGCGGTTCTTATAGAGATGTATGGTCAGATGTCTTATGGCATCCCAATTATATGTTCCTAAACATACAAACATTGTCGGTGAAAAATCTGATGTTGGAGACCCTTCGCGGACGCCCTTCTCCATCCATGAGAGCGGTTAAATAACCAGAACACTTCTATGTAAAATTATTTTTAAATGTTAAATTGGAACTGCAAGAAGATTTTTCCATCATATCCATAAAAATTTTCCTGGCCTGATGGGGCAGAACTTACAGCACTAATTTTCTTTAAACAAACCCATATGACAGTAAAGTTTTCCTACCACCAAATTCTACAGAGAGAATTCACGGGTCATACCCGGCTATTTCCTTCCGAGAACAGCCTGGGAGTAACATTCTGCTGTTTTTTTCACATTCACTACGACAGAGAGAGTCATAGCCACTGGAGGCTAGACCACTCCGGGAGAAAAAAAACTATATTAACGTATAAATTTCCAGGACAGTACCACCACCTAGAAAAACTTCTCCCAAGCCAATGCCTGCAGTACGAAGAGGAATACCCAAAAAACAATATAATCAACGCACCAATTCAGCGACCCTCCGAAAAAAAATAGCAGTTGCCTAGACGGAGAGTCTGTGGCTGAACTGGACAAATAATAGAACTCATAATAGTCTTACTGCCATCAATGGTACCTATACCTTGTAGCGGTATGACAGCTTGCGTACCCTGACAATCCCCAGAGCTATGCCAGTGGGAGTTTTACTCCTGGCAGGTTCAACCAAGCTGGACTGGTCTGTGTGGGTAGGGGTCAGACAAAAGCTGGTACCCTGGTCCTCCAGGTTAGGGGTTTTAGCACAGGGCTGACACCCCTGTCTGTGTAAAAAAACAATGAAGTTACGGAAACAATAATAAATGAACAAACTTTGCTGCGGGATGGACATTCGGAGTCTGTGGCTCGTATGACTGTCAGTGGTGAAAGCCGAAAGGAAGCCACTGACATGAAAACGGATGTCCTGACCGCAGAACAGGATACAAGAATAGGTTTTTGGAATGTCAGGACAATGTACGAGACAGGTAAACTAAGACAGGTCACGGCAGAAATGAGAAACTATAGGTTACACATTCTAGGGATAAGCGAGAGCAGATGGACAGGGGCAGGAAAAGTTAAAACAGCAACAGGAGAAACAGTACTTTACTCTGGAAGAGAGGATGGACAACACAATGAAGGCGTAGCCATTATTCTACAGACAGGAATAGAAAGGACATTACTTGAATGGAAACCCATCAACAACAGACTGATAAGATTAAGATTGAGAGGGAGATTCACCAACACTACAATAATACAATGCTACGCACCAACGAATGATAGCGATGAGGAGGTCAAGGATGAATTCTATCAACAACTGCAGAAAGAAATGGAAGACACACCTAGATATGATCTTGTTATAGTAATGGGAGACCTCAATGCGAAAGTTGGTACACACAATACATATAATGAAAGAACAATGGGGAAATGCGGCAGCGGAACAGCAAACGAAAATGGGGATAAACTAATAAGTTTATGTAGCATTAATAACCTGGTCATTGCAGGAACACTCTTCCCACATAAAGAAATTCACAAATTAACATGGGAATCACCAAATGGTCGGGACAGAAACCAGATAGACCACATCATGGTTAACGGTAGATGGAGACATGCATTACAAGATGTGAAGGTAAGAAGAGGTGCAGATGTGGGAAGTGATCACCATTTAGTAGTAGCAAAACTGAAAGTGAAACTAAGAAGGGCTGCACCAACTGTAACTACACAGAAAAGGTTTGACATCAGCAAATTGAAGGACTCCCTTACCAGATCAGCTTTTGCGGCCGACATAAAGAAACGATATAAATTTGCCAAAAGTCAGGAAAAGACATTGACTGATGATATAGACCAGAATTTCAACACCATTTCAACAATATACAAAGAAAGCAGCAAATCATGCTTGGGATTCCAGGAAAGGAAGAAGCAAGACTGGATAACACCAGAAACTTTAAACACCATAACGATGAGAAAGGAAATGAAAAGAAAGAAAACAGAAGCGAAGTCCCCCAGGTTAAAGCAACTATATAGCGAACAGTACAGTCAGCTGGACAAGGAAGTTAAACGCCAAATACGAGCCAACAAAAGGAATTTCCTAGACGATCTTGCAAGACAGGCAGAGGAGGCAGCACTGAGAAATGAACAAAGCACAGTATACAAAATAACTAAATTCATCAGTGGAAAACGAGGTGCAAAGAATATTACATTAGTAAGAGATAAGCAAGGTAATCTCATCACGACAGCAGAGGGACAAGAAACAAGATGGGCAGAGCACTTCAGAGAAACTCTGAACAAGGAACCATCAGAGACACAATTGAATGTTCCTGAGGCTGAAAACGATCAAGATGTGAATACAGACATTCCACGAAAAGAAGAAATCATCACAGCAATCAAATGGTTAAAGAACGGCAAAGCTCCGGGCCATGATAACTTAAATGCAGAGCTATTTAAGGCAGACCCTGAGCTAGCAGCAGAACTATTAGAACCACTATTTGCACAAGTCTGGAAAACGGGGACAACACCATCAGAGTGGAACAAAGGAATAATTGTCAAATTGCCCAAGAAGGGAGATCTTGCAGACTGCAATAATTGGAGAGGAATCACTCTTCTCTCAGTTCCCAGCAAAATACTAGGCAGGATAATTATACAGAGAATTTCAAAGGCAGTAGATCACAAACTGAGGAAAGAACAAGCAGGATTTAGAAAGAACAGGAGATGTGTAGATCATATATTCACTCTCAGGAACATTATAGAGCAGTGCTCAGAATGGCAAAGACAGCTTTACATTAATTTCGTTGATTTTGAAAAGGCTTTTGACAGCATACATAAGGACAGTTTATGGAAAATACTGAGGGCTTATGGAATTCCAAGCTGCATAGTGTCAATCATAAAAAGCCTCTATTCAAACTTTACGTGCAGTGTTGGGCAGAGCAACCTAACCTTTGAGATGAAGACAGGAGTACGACAGGGTTGCCCCTTATCAACCACTCTATTTTTAACAGTCATAGACTGGGTGATGCGCCAGACAACAGAGGGCAGTCCAAGAGGAATAAGATGGACAACATTTTCTACATTGGAAGATCTGGAATATGCAGATGACATTGCACTGCTAGCACATTCACATCAACACATCCAGGAAAAAACGGATAGACTTAATAAGTTTAGCCAGCAGGTGGGCTTGAACATCAATTTAAAGAAGTCTGAGGTCATGACGCTCAATGTGAGCAACCCTGAGCCCATATCAGTAAGGAATAAGCAATTGGTACAGACAGATACCTTCACATACCTAGGAAGCATAGTAACACCAGACGGCGGGGCAGGCAAAGACATCAACATCAGAATGAATAAGACAAGAACAGCCTTCTTTAGCCTAAACAACATCTGGAAGTCCTCCCAATACAGCACAAGCACAAAATTAAGATTATATCAGAGCTGTGTGCTTTCTGTGCTTCTCTATGGTGCGGAATGCTGGAGAGTTACAGAGAAGGAAATGTCGAAATTGTCCTCTTTTCACACAACATGCCTAAGAAAAATTCACCGAATCTTTTGGCCGATTACCATCACTAACCAAGATCTGCTTACTCGTAGCAAGCAAGAGGACATGCACACCATCATAGCTGGCAGACGCTGGAACTGGGTTGGTCATGTCCTCAGAAGAGACCCCTATGCCATCACAAGAACAGCTATGCTTTGGACCCCTGAAGGAAAACGAAAGAGAGGCCGACCAAAAACAACCTGGCGGAGGACTGTGGAGGCTGAGATGCAAAGAATGAACCAGAGTTGGGGCACTGTACGAAGGATGGCCACCGACCGAGCAAAGTGGAATCAATTTGTTGTTGCCCTACAAGACGCCACTAGGCGTGATGGCCACTGACTGCTTTGACGGTCGGTGGCTAGGGATCAAAGAAGAAGAAGAATAATAGTCTTAAATACAATGTGTTTGATAAATTCCATGGAATGTATGCAGCGTTGGCAGAGGGGTAAGCATAACTGAAGTGAGCTCACTGTATGTGTGTAGAGAGTGAAACGGAACGAAAGAACTTATTTCTTAAGTTACTACTAATATAACATCTTCTTTTATTTATCTTTCACTAATCGGAATGCCCACGGGATAGTAAAATCAAGGACATATTCTTTACCCGTCCTGACTACTCCCTACTCCCATTGTTAATCATTTTTTGATCTTTTGGGTAAATTACCTCGGTTGAGATCTTTCCTAGTTTTCCCTATACCAGAGGGAGGGTTTCTTCTTCTTCTTCTTCTTTGATCCTTAGCCGCCGACCGTCAAAGCAGTCAGTGGCCATCACGCCTAGTGGCGTCTTGTAGGGCAACAACAAATTGATTCCACTTTGCTCGGTCGGAGGCCAACCTTCGTACAGTGCCCAAACTCTGGTTCATTCTTTGCATCTCAGCCTCCACAGTCCTCCGCCTGGTTGTTTTTAGTCGGCCACTCTTTCGTTTTCCTTCAGTGGTCCAAAGCATAGCTGTTCTTGCGATGGCATCGGGGTCTCTTCTGAGGACATAGCCAACCCAGCTCCAGCGTCTGCCAGCTATGATGGTGTGCATGTCCTCTTGCTTGCTCCGAGTAAGAGAGGGAGGGTTTATGAGAGTTATATTTTCTTTCTCTTATGTAATTATAATTCATGGATGTAATGATAATGATTGTATTGATGTTGTGATCTATTTTCTAGCGATAAAATGAACTTAATTAACCTTAAGCTATTTGTGTTGGTCAAAACCCCTGCTATTATATGTGATCCATAGTTTATCTGGTTTTTTTCGTATGTACGTATTTCTGTCACAAAATTGTGTTTGTGCGTACGTGAGGGTAGTGTAATTTGAATCTGTACCAAGTGAGGATGTGCGTCTCCATTAAAGAGTGTCGTACTAGATAGGCTGGATTAGAGCAATTACTCAATCGAAGACTGTGCTTTTCTCTTACACCAGTTCTCCTCGGGAAACAGGACTATTTCTCACACCTTCCTCTCACATAGCTCACTATCACCCTCTGCTCGGACCGGACCATAAATATCTCAGGCCTATCTATCAAAAATTACGTCACACACCTTCACATCATCTTAAGCAGCCTCGCACACCTTTACAACATCTTAAGAAGCCTCGCACACCTTTACAGCATCTTAAGAAGCCTCGCACACGTTTACAGCATCTTAAGAAGCCTCACACACCTTTACATCATCTTAAGAAGCCTCTCACCCCTTTATTTCATCTTAAGAAGCCTGTAACCCTATTATCATTCAGCTCGTAAAATATATCATAAATAAGAAAAGAGACAAAAGTATGTTTTGAAAAATAAAAGTTATATACAAAATGTGACTAAGATTCAGTATTAAATTCAAAGTTGTCACTGTTACATGTTGTACAAACACGTTTGAGTTCTGTGTATTATATGATGAATATGATGATTCGCTTTCTAAAATATTTAGCATGTCTCGAACCCACAGTACGTGGGTCTCGCACCCCCAGAACTTGGGTCTGGCACCTCTGGTTAAAAACACTGCTCTAAAGACATTACATGCTGAAGGCAGTTTATATATATGTGACAGGCGCTAGGTGGGACTTCACACCCAAGACCCGTGCACTAAGAAAATTTATAAAGGATCGTTTGACAGGGGTTGCAATTATTGGTTGCTTGCAACCCTCTCAGCAGCAGACTTAACAATTCAAGCAACCCAAAGCCTTATGCAGATCAACATTTAATTCTACCGAACAGAACCGAACACCAAACAAACAATCCAACAAACAATCCAACGAACACCCAGTCAGTGTTCATAGACTGTCTGAAAAACAATAAATAAAACAATGTCTAAGTGAACATCAATAGCATGGATAATAACACTTACCATAAAGAAAACATGCGCCCACCTGATATCATCAACTATCTCACACACTCATGCGTGTCGTCCAATGCGACTAGTATGGTGTTGTGCATGAGGCTGGCAATCGCACCGGGTAACATAGGTTGCTACCGAAACCACTACTGCAAAAGCATCTGAATGCTCCATGCTGAGGTAAACCACACCGGTGGCCCCATGCTCCCTCAGGAGCGGAGAGAGAAATATACATCTGGTACGCCCACGTGCTCTCACAAACCATGTTCACATAACAATAATAATCAACTGGACATAAAATAATATTCTTCAATACATGTACAACAAATTATCTCAATAATGAGAATTAACTACTACCTCTCAACCGACCCACATCAACACTCGTTCCCGCACTCTGAACATGTCGTAAGTGACGACCGGTGCGCCTGGCCACAAACGTGTCATATGTGACCCCTGACGAGATTGGGAACTCATCACATGAAACACATTATTACAGGAACAACCACTGTAACAGCATAAAAATGCTTCTGTTGACTTGTGGTGGACACCAGCCGCATTGGTGTTTCCATGCTCCACCGGGAGCTAACAGAGAAACACCTGTCTCAACTTGCCTTACGCACCAGAAATCTAAATGACTATTCTCCCTTCTAAGTAACCACTAAAGATAAACAGTAGAATAATCAATAATCGTGAAATACACTTAATTACTTTTACATTAAAGGATAAAATAAAATTACTCTTACATTAAAGAATAATATTCTTGGCTTTAACCAAAAACTGGAACTAAATACACCGCGTGTCGCTCGGCATAGCATATTATAGGTTTAACACGCGGAGCGTGTTTAATCAGACTCGCTATCACCGCCTTTTATCACCACGAGGTTGCTATCTTGCGATTGTTAATCTTATCTAAATTTCGCAGTGAAATAGCCTCACACTATGTCTGCCTTTCTGAAGAATGAAATAATCGCTCTTAAACTTTCACATCTATCTATCTATCTATTTATTCCATTAAACATTAAAATAGCCACATCGATATAATTTCAGAATCCTAGAAAACTAATGCTAATTTAAATTAACTCACGTGCTCAAGGCATTTACAGCTTGGCTCTTGTGTGTCTTCTTCGTCTGTTCTTACTGGGCGGCTGTCTCAACAATCCCAGTTTCGCCACTTGCTACCCCTTTTATAGGCCCTGGCGTAACCACTCAATTTACTGCGCGCTTACGCGCATTAATCTGCGCCACACAGATAACACACGCGATTATTGCTCCAGAATGCATGAAAACACAGATATACACAACTAGAGCAAAAACACTACTAATATGTAGGCTTATTATGGCCTTGTAATAAATCTGCTTGAAGATAACGTGATCAAAAGGCACTAAACCACATAGACAACATGACTGCCCAGATGGGGCCAGCGCCGAGAACGACAGATCTCAAGATGGCGCTGTCACATATATATACAGTATAACAGACGACATTATAACATTTTATTTGCGTAAAAAGTGCGACACTTCACCTCGTTGTTAATGCTTCTTGGAAAGTCTTGACTGTCTGCATTACGGAGCTTATAAAGTTTATTACTAGTGCACGTTATAAATCAAAGTGTGTGTGTGTGTGTTTTTTTTTTTTTTTTTTTTTTTGGGGGGGGGGGGGGGGGTTTCTTTTAATAGTAGTTTTGGCGAGGCGCTCCGTTCAACCACGACACAAGGCTCGTCGGTTATATTAGGGCACATGTCGAATATAAAGATCTTGTGGTCTTGGGATTAGAGCCAAGGCTGTATAATCGGAGTCGTGGAGTGGATCGTTTTTACTGGAGTTAGAGTAGGTAAAAATATGTCTTGACCCGACTCCCGAATTTTGTGCCATTTGACTTGTGACAAGAGTGTAGTTAGAATCGAGTGTTGGATTCGAACTTCAAAAATTTGAGGAGTTGGAATCGGAAAATTGTTTGACCGACTTCACAACCCTGTTTACAACCCAAAAGAAAAAAAAAACAAAGCTGTGTTTGTTTCGTGACTTATTAGAACACTCACAGTAAGAAAAAACATTAGACTGTTGTCAGTTAATTTTCTTGGCAACGCCCAAGGAAGCGAAATAGAGGGAAACCTCCCCCCCCCCAAAAAAAAAAAAGAACTACGGAGAGGGGATATAGGCATACACTGTAGGGGATAGGCAAATTGCCAATGGAACAAGAAATGAGAAGACGTTTGCGATGGATATGACACACATTAAGAAACCAGTTGATAGCATTACAAGGCAGTCCCCGTTCTGAAACCCCAAAGGTAAGAGAGATAGAGGGAGATAAAAAAAACACACGGAGAAGAGAACTGGCGACAGAAATAATAGGGATATTGAAGACATGGAAAGATCTTTGACGGATGGCACAGGACAGGAAGATTTGACACAAGACAGGAAGATTTGACACAAGACAGGAAGATTTGACACAGGAAATGAAGATTTGACACAAGACAGGAAGATTTGACACAAGACAGGAAGATTTGACACAGGACAGGAAGATTTGACACAAGACAGGAAGATTTGACACAGGACAGGAAGATTTGACACAAGACAGGAAGATTTGACACAAGACAGGAAGATTTGACACAGGACAGGAAGATTTGACACAGGACAGGAAGATTTGACACAAGACAGGAAGATTTGACACAAGACAGGAAGATTTGACACAAGACAGGAAGATTTGACACAGGACAGGAAGATTTGACACAGGACAGGAAGATTTGACACAAGACAGGAAGATTTGACACAGGACAGGAAGATTTGACCCAAGACAGGAAGATTTGACACAGGACAGGAAGATTTGACACAAGACAGGAAGATTTGACACAGGACAGGAAGATTTGACACAGGACAGGAAGATTTGACACAAGACAGGAAGATTTGACACAGGACAGGAAGATTTGACACAAGACAGGAAGATTTGACACAAGACAGGAAGATTTGACACAAGACAGGAAGATTTGACACAGGACAGGAAGATTTGACACAGGACAGGAAGATCTGACACAGGACAGGAAGATTTGACACAGGACAGGAAGATTTGACACAGGACAGGAAGATTTGACACAAGACAGGAAGATTTGACACAGGACAGGAAGATTTGACACAAGACAGGAAGATTTGACACAAGACAGGAAGATTTGACATAAGACAGGAAGATTTGACACAGGACAGGAAGATTTGACACAGGACAGGAAGATTTGACACAAGACAGGAAGATTTGACACAAGACAGGAAGATTTGACACAAGACAGGAAGATTTGACACAAGACAGGAAGATTTGACACAAGACAGGAAGATTTGACACAGGACAGGAAGATTTAACACAAGACAGGAAGATTTGACACAGGACAGGAAGATTTGACACAGGACAGGAAGATTTGACACAAGACAGGAAGATTTGACACAAGACAGGAAGATGTGACACAAGACAGGAAGATTTGACACAGGACACGAAGATTTGATACAAGACAGGAAGATTTGACACAAGACAGGAAGATTTGACACAGGACAGGAAGATTTGACACAAGACAGGAAGATTTGACACAGGACAGGAAGATTTGACACAGGACAGGAAGATTTGACACAGGACAGGAAGATTTGACACAGGACAGGAAGATTTGACACAGGACAGGAAGATTTGACACAAGACAGGAAGATTTGACACAAGACAGGAAGATTTGACACAGGACAGGAAGATTTGACACAGGACAGGAAGATTTGACACAGGACAGGAAGATTTGACACAGGACAGGAAGATTTGACATGCGTTTGTTGGAGGCGTATGCTACTTGGGGAGTTAAGTAATAATAATGATGAAAATAAAGGGGAAGTAGAAAACATGGAAAGACCTTGACCTGACAGCACAGGACAGGAGCGGCTGGCGTTTATTGGTGGAGGCCTGCGGTCCACAAGGAGAGGGAAAGTAATGCCGGACTGACTAAAGACAGCGCTGCTAAACCTACAGTTAAATTTACATCTAACTAGCATATATAAAAAACGTTCCTATCAAACGGATACAGAAAAATAAAGTTGTAAATTGGATCATGTCAAAAGAGAACCTTGGTTCTCAAGTTTACTATGGCAGCTAATGACAGGCTTTCTTCCATAACTTATCGCCCCATTACTGAATAATCTCCCTTGTGAAGCTGAAATAATCTCATTTCCATCCTTAATTTACAGTGTTCATAACACCTTAGTAGCCAATCAATCCTACTGAATGGCTCTGAAACATGGAGAACAACACGAAAAAGCTACAGACTTTCATAAATGGGTTCCTACGTTGCATTAAAGGATTGAAGTGGTATGCCAAGACCAAATTTTGTTCTGTCGTGACTCTCAGTCCTTTTGCAATGCTATCTTTGTATATACTTTTTATTTTTTATGCTATCCTGTTTTTGTTCGTTGAGTAAGTTCGGATGTAAATATAATTCACATTCTTACTCTTCTTTATCCATCGCTTGCTGTCCACTGGCCTGTCAGTTGTCGTGGTCTCGTGTATTCTGTGATTATCATTTTCACCATCATCATTTATATCACCTTGTGTATAAACATAAGGAGACAGATTTTCTGTAAAGCAACCATATATGTCATTGTGCTAACCCAGCTTAGCACGTGACAACCACCATTACCCATCAGCTCTTCGAGGACTATAGTCCTTCAGCAAATGTATACTTCGTCCACCTGTCCTGTGCCATCCAGTCAAGCTCTTTCCGTGTCTTTTTTTTTCTTCCTTTCATTTCTGTTTCCAGTTCTCTTCTTCGTGTTTGTGTTTTTTTTTCAGTTTCCCTCTACCTCTCCTGCCATGGTGGTTCCATTGCAAGTACTGCTTTGCAATGCTATCAACAGGTTTCTTCAGTGTGTGACCTATACATCGCCAGAGTCGTCTTCACATCTCTTGTTCCACTACCTGTCTGGATCTTGTCATTGGTTCCATGCTGATTGTCGTGAAACATTCTAAATCCACATATATAAATTAAAAGGTAAATGTAAAGCCTAACACATAAATTCAATAAAAAGGAAAGAAGAATGGTAAAGAACAGTGCTGTCACAATGACTGTACTTGAGATCCCCCTTTTTCTGCTTCGTCTGCATATTCTCACGCTTTCACGTTTACTAGTAAAGCCTACAGCAGCATATCCGCGTTTCAACAAAACAATAAAACGTGTACTGTATTTCTTAGAAAACCTTGAGATACGCAAGCTGCTTAATGACCTAGATTAATACTAGCATTAATTTCATTTTTTATACACTGCGTAATGAAAGGACAGATGGACTTAGGATAGAAAAAGAGAGAGGGCTGAGCGGAGGAACGCATGCAACACTAACACGCGTCTCGCGATATAAAATTAATGCCACCCCCAAGCGTAAGGCATGAAGCACTAATTTTTTTTCAAATAGACAGTGATAAAAAACACTACAAATACGAGGGTTAGGTTTAAAAACCTGTTTAATGCTTATTAGTAAACATGACATTATACTGTTTTATGTCTGAAAGCCTGACAGTACCGAGACACCACATCGTATCGAAGTGAACGGGAGGTAGAAGAAAATGCATATTTTGAACGCAGCCCCTTAGCTCCATTAAATTTATATATTTGGGTTCCTTAGGACTTGCTGACAAAGAATATGTTAAGTGTTACGCAAATAGTCTAGGAATTTACAAATTATAGCCAAAAGAAAATAGTGAGATTGTCTGACAGCACCAAATCGGAGTTGCACAGTGGCATGTTTTGAAACCACCAATTTATGGGAAATAGGCCACCATGTTAAATCCGATTTGATTGGCGGGAATGATATGTAAGGTTAAACATGATTAGTCGGACTGCAAATACTAATTTTGGTTGTTAGGGGAAACGTAGGAAGGGTAAATTTTTTCAAAAGCTTGTGTAAACATGGTCCTATTGGCTAGACCCGTTAATATAGTCAATTAGGAGCGTCTGTTCAGTGCCACATTTTAAAATAAACTTACTAAAAAACAGTGCGTTGAGATCCAGATCATATTTTTCTAAATAAAAGCCTGGGACAGAGGCAGATCGGAATTTGTGCCATTATTCATCGCCAGTCAACGTATTTGTTTATTATTTCCATGAATTGTGGTAAGATTGACATATTTGATATCTTTTTGATGAAAATTGAATGTGAATTGATAATTTATGTCTGTATATGTGTGTGGTTCAGTAGCAAACATGAGGCAAAGCCTAGATATTGCTCCAACCTGAACAAAACTTGTCGGAGAGAAGTATATCTGCATGGGATCGCCAAATAGTACACTGACACCTATCTTATTGACTAGAAGGAAATAATGCTGGAATTGCAGAGGCGTAGTAACCATTAAGGAGAAGAATACTGGTGTAAATTGTTTCAGATGATGCTAGCAGTTGGCCTACCGCTCTGAACTCAGTGTTTGTTATGTATTGTGTTCAGTGTGGAAATAGATTATAAATTAGTTCTGAAGTAGGAGGTACAACCTTCTTGTTTCAGGGACCGTGGTCCTAACTTATTGAAGCAGCACCTGGTCTGAGTTTTGCTGAATCCAGAGGCTGATAGCATACCCCTTGGTCCAGATAGCGACCAGTGAGAGGTCTCAAGAACACAGTGACGCAAGCGAGCAGAGGAGACTGTTTCCTGCCGCAATCACAGAAGATAAGATTATGTGGCCAGAGCAGCTCAATCCTATGTGCCCCTCTAAAATTGACATTATATTAAATAAAGAGGGACAATAAATTGTTTCAATTGACAGGAACTGTGAACTTTTCCCAATACGATTTCCACCATAAGTAAACACTTGAAGTCATGATGACAAACCACAACCTAGCTTGAAAAGCCAGTATTACTTCATAGTACTACTTCACAAATTACACACATAGAATAATAATAATAAAATATGTCAATACAAAGATCATAGCTATAAACTGTGTACATACAACTTGTAATTACATTTGATTGTGATTCCTGGTTCACTGTGTACTTGAATCAGGATATCTATTATTGAAAGGAATTAATACATATATTTTTAAACTTTAACACTTGACTCATTTAAGATAGTCTTATAGAGTGGTATATGTGTGTGAGTGTCACAGTGTTGTAAAGTGTTGTGGAATAAATTAAATTGTTTATCTGTCTGTTGTTGTTGTGACTTACACTTCATCATTATCATAACCCTAGACATTCAACGTAGTCATCACAATATTCCAGAATAATTCTGACTGAGGTATAAATGTGGTAGCAAGTAAGGTCATCTGTAATACACCACACTTATTAGATACAGATACCTTCACAGCTGATCTCAGTCATTATACTAAGTCTCCTATAACTATTTATATCATCCCACTTTACCACATATATTGACTTTACCACACTGATGATCCAGTCATACCACCCAAATCCTTCTATCTGATGGAGTTGTCCGTGTGAAATGAAAATAGTCCTTACAACTAAACCAATCCTTCTATTCTAAGCAAGCCACCCATTTTCGAAAGACTCTAATACACAGGATGCACCCTGGAAGCATCATTATCTAGTTAACAAGAGGATAAAAAATACACGGCCCACATAATTTCACGATCTAGCCGCTGGCTCAAAATGAAGTCGGCGGTACGCTGTGGCGTATGTATGCTCCAGATGGACAGAACTAATTCAGCCAAACACGGAAATTAATTTATAACTATAACAAAACAATCCACAATGATATTCGAATCCATGCTCCTAAATAGCACTATCCCATATAGACATCTCGCTTATTTACAAGTAATCCCGTAAATTTTGTAGCGAATCCACGATATCTGAACCGTAACAATCTTAATTCTAGTGTAATTTAAGCACATCCGGCTACAAGATCCAGGATTTGTTCCACAAGCTGGACTTTTGTCTCATGTTTCTAACCAAACTGACGGTGAAACTTTTAAACTAAATATAAACGAACACGGTACACTGCGTAATTATGTAGAATTTTTTGCCCTCCTTTTTTTTTTTTTTTTTTGTGGTAAACAGCGTTTGGTGCATCTCTCTCGTTGTTTCATAAATGAAATGTGGGTTAATGAGCTTCTAATTCTGGCTGATGACAGCCAGTAACGCCAGTGAAAAGCAGCACGAACTATCACAAATCATGACATCGTTGGTCCATTGATTTTTGAAATGATCTTTTTTTTTTCTTCACTGAGTTTGGTTTTGATTTTAACTTTTCATTTCATTTATTAACTTCTTTATGGATCATGGGACAATCACTAAAGCTGGGCCCCTTGCAGGAATGGTTTGGTTTGGTTTGGTTTGGTTTGGTTTGGTTTGGTTTGAAGGACCATTTTTCATTACTCATGGACAACAACATCAGTGCTCCGATCTCATCCCCTAGATCACACAAGGAGGATCTCAACACAGTGCACGAACTCCGTAGCACCGGCGAAGATCCCAATGTGTGTATGCAGGAATCACACATTCTATAAATATTTTGGTGCTGGACAGGTTTCCTAATTTTTTTTTCCTGGGCCGGGGCAGCGGCCGTAAGGCCTACTCTTTACGATTTCCAACTGCCGAGGGAATGTTAACGTGCGCAACTTGCACACAGGACCTGCTTTTTTCGCCCTTGTACGAGAAGGCTGGACATTCGATGACCCACTAGTTCTGAAACAATTTTCATCACATAAATACCCTGTACTGGGAACCGAACACTGTACCTTTAGATTCGAAGCGGACGCCATACCTGTTAGCCACTCCGACCCCCCTCCCCTACAGGAAGCCTGTACCTAAGCATGGATACGCCCTTGCAGCAGCGGTTTCAGTAACTATTTGTTTTACAACATGAGAATGCCAGCCCCATGCACAACCTCATTTTAGTGACCTCTTAAGACATGCTTGAGGTAACAGGAGTACTATTCTGTCCTCGGCAACTACACAGGGCAAAAATCACTTAGGAAATCTACATCATTAAATATTTAACACTAGTGTAAAAGCCCGTCATAAGACGGGAATTAAATTCAAAAGCACCAATACCTAACGGCAATTTTACTTATTCAAAAGTATTTAAAAAAAAAAAAAATATTTGTTTGACATCTGATGTTAAAATGTTCTCACAGTATATAACAGCACTGGGAGCCGCGCTGGTGTAATGGCTACAACGTTGTACTGGCGACCAGGTGTTCATGGTTCAAACCCGACCGTCGGCGTTTGAAGAAATGTTTACGACCGGAAATTTGACTGAATAATCTGAACGGCTCCTGCACATAAATCCCGTGTGGATGGGAAGGAGCGAAGCTCCTGACCGGGTTGGAAGGAAAGTCCACTGACCCCCCAGCCTCGCAATGACATGTCATTGGGCCGAAAGAGCTGGAAAAGCTCGAGTGCCGCTGGTTATAAAAAAAAAAAAAGAAAAAAAAAAAAAAAAAAAAAAAAAAAAAACCGCATTCTTCTTCTCGCAACACGCCAGAAAAAAGTGAATTGTTTCCTCCTGTTAGTAGTACTACGACAGCCGATAGGATAGTCTGGCGCTCTCTCTTCCAAACCTCTACACCTCACGGTAGAAGAGGAACGACTAAGTAAGTAAGTAAGTAAGTAGTACTACGTAGCAGCAGCGAGGATCACAATGTGTGTATACGGGATCACATATTCTATACATTTTTGTGTGCACACCGTCATTTGCGCATTCTTCTTTGGTAAGTGTTACTATTTTGGGGAGAGTATATGTAAGGGAAACAATAGAATTAATGCCTTCTTCTTTCTTCTTCCTCGTTCGTCCTGAAAAGGACGGTGGTTGCGTTGTGTCTGTTTACGCCTAAGCTGTGATATCTGCACCTTTCGGTCGACACATCCGACTTCTGCACGGCATTTTTTGGGACCGGGTTTAATTAATGTTGAATTAATGTCTAACTTTCAACAAAAGTTGCGTCCCTTAGACTTACGCACTGACAGAAAAAGCTGGGATTTTATATATAGGAATTTTCCCATTTTAATTTTCTATTCATGTATTTTTTTTTAATGTAATTTTGTTCTTTTAGTATATTTATGTCTTCTTCTTTTTTGGTCGTGGGACGCTGACTGACAAGATGCTGGACTTGCTTAAGGAACACAATTTCAGCTGTTGCTAGATTATAGTTCAGTAGCTAACACAATTGAAAATAGATTTGAAGACAGGTGAAAGTAATCCGATAGCAGATACTGCCGTAGGGGGTGAAGTGTTAGAGGCTTCACTACATTAGATCCAGGTTCGAGAGGTGGGGGTGACCGTTTCCTTTCCTTGCAGCGTTTGCTTTACTTAACGCAAAGCAGAGTCGGGTACCCATTTACAGCTGGGCAGACTAGAACGTGACGCCTCGGTGATTTGAACCTGGTACCTTTGCCGCGAGTGGCTAGCTCTCTGACCACTCAGACAATCGGCCGATTGAGGGGAATCTTTCTTAAACTAAGAAACCGTGCATAGTTAAATAAAAAATAAAAAAAAAGAAAGAAAGAAAGAAAAAAATCCCATAAGAGATAACAAGCATACTTTAAACACGTACTTATCTGTTTGTTTCCAAACTCAAATTATTCCATTTCCGAAAGACACTTTTGTTAGTAGATGAATCTTTACTTGTGAATGCTGTAATCTCGTGTACGCTATTACTTGTGAAAGGTGTGCTATTACTCATATGAGAGGAAACAGACATGAGTTTATCCGATAGATTTAGAGAACATTTCATTGACGTTTTTAAACACTTTTGGGAGCCGCAGTAGCGTAATGGTTAGTGCACTGGCTTCCTAGCAAACGGCTCCGGGGTCTACCCAGCCTCACGAATCGGGTACCAGAGCAACTCTGGGAAGGTTATGGCGGTCGGCGCGATGCTGATTACATCACTCCTAGTGTGCCGATGGTCAAGAAAGTATGGGCCTAACACCATATTCTCAATATGCGTCATTGGCCGTGTAACGGGATCCTTTAAACACTTTTATTTATTACAATGGAAGGATCTAGCTTTGCAGAATTGATATGAGTGTTGTTTGGAAGTTTCAAATCTTTGAGTCAATGGTTTACTAGGTGTAAGATTGCCAAGGAAGCTGAAATTTTGCATACGACCCTCTATTGTGGTACAGTCTAAACTATGAACATTTGAAAGAACCACGAGTGACCTGTCCCTGGTTCGCCATACAGAAATTAAAGCCGAAAAAGTCAAAAAATTTTACAAGATAAACAGTCGTGAAAGGCGATCATATTTACCGCACGCAATACTATAGGAAAACGGACCGATACAATAACCAATGAAAACGCTCCTTTTTCTGGTGTGTATAATGAAACCTTTTAGGCTTAACATAGAGGCCCATTTTGTGTAAATGATAGTAAGAATTTATTTAATTTCTTAAAGACTAAAGATGTATAACGGAAAGGTATAGATATTTCAACAACGGGAATGTTACTTGAGAGGTAGGTGCAAAGACTTACTCAAATAGTAGTTCAATTATAGAGAAAAATCGTTTAAAATGACATCTATACATCAGGGTAGTCCCCAATTTAGTTAGTTAAAGTCTGCATAGATTTAAATGCATTTTGCTAACTGAACAATTATTAGAAAGAAAGGTAGAGATAAATTCACAGTATAATTCTAACTTTAAATGATCAAAATCGGCCCAGAATTAAGAGAGATAATAAATATTTAAAATGTTGCACATTGAACAAGAAGGCAGAAATCATTTCAATTTTAGATTCCTAACGCCGTTTTTACCTCATGCCATCCGAGAGGGAGGGTACGGTACTATAAAAGTCCTTGAACTTGGCTGATTTTAGGCCACAACTTTTTAAAAACACAAGCTGAACAGAAGAGAGCGGCAAAACGTTTGCTGTCAAATACTTTGCCACTGTATCTGCATAGCAGACCGAGATACCTCTTAACAGCCTGTTGCAGCTTATGTGTATTGCCTGAGGGTAAGAAAGAATATATATATATGTATATAATTATGTAATTTTCCTGTGATTAATCCACTTGTGTGTTATGAAGTGTGTTGAATGTGTTAAGAAAAAAAACACAGGACGAGTGTGCTGCCTGCTTTAACGCAAGCATGTGTTGACTTTTAGAGACGAAAGCCAGCATTGGGAAATTTGTAGAATAATTAAGAATGATGGCAAAAATACGACTGTAAGTTTAATAATGCATTTGAAGGAGTATTTCTTAAAGGAACGACATACTGATCAGGAACATAAGAAAGGATGACAGGATTTGTTAACATGTATTAATCAAGTTGTCACTTAGTAGTTTGTATTATACCAAATCATTGTATGGAAGCAGATCATGGACAAAATGATCTAACTTATGATTTATAAGGAAAGTGTAATCACATTGAGCTGGCTATGAGTGGTACTGAGGTAAATTGTCCTGTGAAACTGTTAGCACAATGTCTAACACTGTTTGTTATGTCCATTGTGTGTGTGGATAGAATAGTGCTGGACCATACAAGGGTTGTGATTATTTGTATTACAGGTTTTATCCTGCAACTACCAAGAGTGTACGAAACATCCACTTATGTGGGACTCTGTGGTGCAAACGTTCTCAAGTTACCTAGAACTAGACACCCTGTTTTCCCCGGCCTGGAGATCCAGACATTATGTGATCCTGGCTGTAGTGGGATGCTTCTCATTTTACCAGATAAGTGGGAGCACAATTCCACTGGTCAGCCTATCCAGAAGCATTGTAGAATAAATAAAATTCAAATAACAAAAACAGTTTGAGTGATAACTCATGAAGGACTTTATTAAACTAAATTAAAAACTTCACAGTCCAGCGAAAGTGACAAATATATGTGAAATAAATAATGGACATTTTAAATATAACTTTATCATATTGAAGTATTGTGGAAATGATATTCCACGTGTATTTAATTTTATTTTGTAAAAACCTTTGAAATTCTTTATCATTTTCCTAACCGAAATGAGAAACGGTATAGGATCAATAAATTGTAAATATATTTATATAATCAGTCTTGCTTAATTATTTAAATTTGAGTTAAGATTCTGGTTGTTGGATATATTACATATTTAATTAATTAATTAATCCCCTAGCAGAGTCAATAAAAATATAATAACCATTATTCAAGGGAGGATCTTGAGAGGTAGCACTTAGACCTTCAGGACCAAACACTATCATCATATTTGAAGGAAGATTGCAAGAGAATGGCAGACTTGGCAAAATTTAGATCTGCTACAGTGCAGTCGGCAAAGGAATTTGGATTAAGTGGGGAGGACCTTATTAAATATGTCACCACTGAATGTGACAAGTTTATAGAAAGAGAAGATAAGAGGTTGGAAACAGAAAGAAGATTACAACTAGAAGCTGATAGGGAGGCTAAGAAATTAGAAGCTGATAAGGAAGCTAAAAGATTACAATTAGAAGCTGATAAGGAAGCTAAAAGATTACAACTAGAAGCTGATAGGGAGGTTAAACAGATAGAAGCTGATAAGGAAGCTAAAAGATTACAACTAGAAACTGATAGAGAGGCTAGGCAAATGGAGGCTGAGGAAAAGAGGTTCCAAAGGGAGGCTGAGGAAAAGAGATTGCAAAGGGAACATGAATTGAGGCTGAAAGAGCTTGAACTTCAAGGACATGTTACAGGAAATGGAAGTAGCACAACTACCTCTGACATTAGTGCAAGTCAGGGTGCCTCAAATGGAGCCATGAACTTTCACTTGGATCCATTTGTGGAGAAAGAAGATGATATTGAGTCCTATCTAAGTCGCTCTGAATGATTAGCAACTAACTGTGGCATAGAGAAAGAGAAGTGGAGCTTAAAGTAATCACAAGGGCTGAGAGGAGCTTCTTATGAAGTTTTTGCAAAACTTGGCAGAGAAGACCAAGAAGATTATGAAATCTTGAAGCAGGCATTGCTAGTTCGTTATGAAAAGAACTCAGAATTTTATAGGAAGAAATTCAGAACTGCCAAACTACTTTCTGGAGAAACTTACCACCAATTCTCTGCAAGATTAGAAACCTACTTGGAGAAGTGGACTACTCTTGGAAAATGTCAAGACCTAAAAGAAATGGTCATGATGGAGCAAGTAAGAGAGTCTATGCCTCCAGACATGAGAAAATTTCTTATGGAACAAGGTGCAGAGAGATTGGGGGAGATTCTAACAGTTGCTGAGAGATACCAAGCGGCTCAGTCAGAAATAGCTGGAGTTAAGAAGAAACAAGGAGATAGTAGTAGAGCCCCACAAAACCAGAATAAGTTTGACAATAGGGACCAACCACATAGACACAAACAAGGTTATGACGAACCTAAATATGACCAAAGAGACAGGAACCCTCAGGTACAGGATAAGAAACCCTACAGACAAGGAGAAAAGTGGTGTAAAATTTGTAAAATGAATAACCACCATACTAAAGACTGTAGGAAAAAGAACCCTCCATATCTCGCTGCATGCCTCAAATCAGGAAACAAGGGAAAGAAGGAACTGTCTACAGTGCAGCATGAACTTCATCATCCCCCTGTGTGTGAAAAAGTAGTATGTAATGGTACCACTATCAAGTGCCTTTATGATACTGGATTGGACTTTGACTCAGTCGTGAGTTCTAACCTGGTGCACCCAGATCAATATACCACAGAAACGGTGGAGATACATGGAGCAACCATGGATATAGCAACCATGACACTGCCCATTGCAAGAATTAATGTCAAAACTCGTATGTGGAAGGAGTGATTAGAGCAGCAGTGATAAATGGACCAATCTACCCTTTGATATTGGGGCGTAGATATGTGTTTTTGGGAAGCCCCAAAATACCAGTGATTATGGCAGCAGTACAGACCAGGTCACAGTCTAGGAAGGAGGAAGACAACCCAATAAATACCCATCCAGAGGAGATGAGGAAGGCACAGGCTGATGATAGCTCATTAAAGCCTTGTTTTAGAAAACTACCAAAAAGCCATACCCCTCCAAATAAAGGAGAATTTTATATGAAGAACCGATTGCTTTATAGAAAAGCTGGAACAGGATCCAATGGATATGGACAACTGGTTCTACCCTCTTCTTATAAGAAAAAGATGATGGAGTTAGGACATGCTATACCCTTTAGTCAATCATGGGAACTCCATTTGAGAGAGTTGCAGTGGATATTGTTTGACCTCTCACACGAACCAAGAGGAGAAACAGTTATATTCTTACTCTGATGGACACTTGCTCTATGTGGGGAGAGGCAGTAGCCATGTCATCAATAGATTCTAATTATGTGGCAGAGGCGTTACTTACAATATTCACAAGGTTAGGATTTCCTCACCAAATCTTGACTGACAATGGCTCTCAGATCAAGGGGAGACTAACTGAGGAAGTATTCAGGATCTTCCAAGCCAGGCACTTTCACTGTAGTCCCTATCACGCCCAAGGAAACGGGCAGGTAGAAAGACTCAATGGAACTCTTATTTCTATCCTGCGAAAGATGGCACACAAAAAACCTGATACATGGGATCTCTACTTACCCGCTGCATTATTTGCTTATCGGGAAGTCCCACACATTCAACAGGAATGGCACTGGCAACATTGTTATTTGGTCGGCCCATCAAAGGTCCATTAGAAGCCTTAATGAGGACATGGACAGATGAGAAAGCAGAAGAGACTGTAACCTCATCATACCAGTATGTGAACGAGTTGACATCTCGGTTAAAAACTGGCTGGAAATTAGCAAATAATAATCTGAGGAAAGCCAGAAGGAAACATGCTGCGTACTATAATATGAAGGCGAAGGATAGAGAGCTAGCAGTGGGGGAGAAGGTGCTACTTCTATTACCCGGCAGCAGCATTAAACTTCAGATAGGATGGCAGGGCCCATGCACAGTTCTAGAAAAGTTATCTAGAACTAACTACAAGATAGACAAATAAGGGAAAAGAAAAGGTCTATCGTGTGAACCTACTCAAGAAATATCATGAAAGAAAAGTATTGGAAGGTGCACATTTAATGACCCTGGCCATAGCCACTGAAATGAAAAATAAACCTCTCACCTCGTTGAGACTCTGCGAAACTCCTGCGCAGGTAAAAGTCAGTAATCACTTGACAAAAGGGCAGAGGGAGCAGATTCAGAAGGTTCTGGAGAATCATACAGATGTGTTAACGGACAAACCGGGGCACACCAACTTGTTGGAGTATGACATGAAATTACTAGACCCAACACCAATCTGTATGAGGGCCTATTCAATTCCTTTCGCAAAAGAACAAGCTTTAAAGGGAGAGATAGAATACTTATTGCAAGAAGGTATTATCTCCCATAGTGAATCTCCTTATAGCTCCAGTGTGGTTTTGCTGAGGAAACCCTCTGGGGAACATAGACTTTGTATAGATTATAGGAAACTGAATGCTGTCACAGAGTCTCAGGTGGATCCATTACCGGATACAAATCAACTGTTTGCCAGGTTGAATAAGGCAAAATATTTTTCTAAGGTGGATCTCAGTAAGGGATATTACCAGATTCCAGTGAAGCCTGAGATCAGACCATTTCTGGCTTTTAGCACCTCGGAAGGGCACTATGAATTTAATATGTTGCCTTTTGGATTGAAGAATGCTCCGAGTGTGTTCTCCAGAATGATGAGAAAATTATTGGATCCCCTGAAAAATTCAGCTATTAAAAATTTCATGGATGACATCCTCATCGCCACTGAAACATTTGAGGAACATCTAGCATCTCTAGATATGTTATTTGACAGACTCAGAGAGGAAAATTTAACTGCTAGGCCTACAAAATGTTGTATTGGCTACAAAGAATTAGAATTCTTGGGACACACAGTATATCAGGGTAATACGACCCCTGATCCTAATAATTTGGAAACAATTGTAGAGAGCACCAAGACCACAAACCAAGAAAGATGTGAGATCCTTTGTCTAACTATGTGGGTTTTATCAAAAATATATCAAAAATTTTAACACTGTGTGTGCTCCTCTGACGGATTTAACTAAGAAAGGCAAGACAGACAAAATAGAGTGGACGGCATAATGTGAGCAGGCATATACAGAGCTAAAGCATAAACTCACCAGTAGACCTATTTTGAGAATACCAGATTTGAGTCAGGAATTCGTGGTGAGAACGGATGCTAGTAATGTGAGTTTGGGAGCAACATTATTACAAAGATCACAATTACCATCCGGAGAATTGAATCCCGTTGCTTATGCCAGCCGCAAATTGAATAAAGCGGAGAAAAACTACTCCACAGTTGAAAAAGAATGTTTAGTGTTAGTTTGGGCAATCAAGAAGTTCCAAATATACCTGTATGGTAGGCATTTTGTGGTCCAAAGTGATCACCAGCCCCTGGTTTTTCTAGCCCAAGCAAAACATGGTAATGCAAGATTGTTAAGGTGGTCACTTCTCATACAACCTTACTCGTTTACCATTGAATATATTCCTGGATCGCAGAAATTTGGGGCAGATTTCTTAAGTAGGCACCCACCTGCAGGAAACCAGGATACCAGTAAGGCAGAGTGAACTTCATTGTGGGGTAATACCGTGATTGTAAATACAGACAGGAAAGCTTCACCAGGTGGTTCACGCTTTTTAAATGGGGGAGCTCTGTCGTGTTTTTGTTTGTCTTACACCACGGTGATATTTACCGCTCGCAATACTATAGGAAAACGGACCGATACAATAACCAATGAAAACGCTCCTTTTTCTGGTGTGTATAATGAAACCTTTTAGGCTTAACATAGAGGCCCATTTTGTGTAAATGATAGTAAAAATGTATTTAATTTCTTAAAGACTAAAGATGTTTAAACGGAAAGGTATAGATATTTCAACAACGGGAATGTTACTTGAGAAGTAGGTGTAAAGACTTCCTCAAATAGTAGTTCAATTATAGAGAAAAATCGTTTAAAATGACATCTATACATCAGGGTAGTCCCCAATTTAGTTAGTTAAAGTCTGCATAGATTTAAATGCATTTTGCTAACTAAACAATTATTAGATAAAAAAAGGTAGAGATAAATTCACAGTATAATTCTAACTTTAAATGATCAAAATCGGCCCAGAATTAAGAGAGATAATAAATATTAAAAATTTTGCACACTGAACAAGAAGGCAGAAATCATTTAAAATTTTAGATTCCTAACGCCGTTTTTACCCCATGCCATCCGAGAGGGAGGGTGTGGTACTATAAAAGTCCTTGAACTTGGCTGATTTTAGGCAACAACTTTTTAAAAACACAAGCTGAACAGAAGAGAGCGGCAAAACGTGTGCTGTCAAATACTTTGCCACTGTATCTGCATAGCAGACCTAGATACCTCTTAACAGCCTGTTGCAGGTTATGTGTATTGCCTGAGGGTAAGAAAGAATATATATATATATATATATATATATATATAAATATATATATTTATATATTTATATATATATATATATATATATATATATATATATATATATATATATATATATATATATATATTTATATATTTTATATATATATATATATATATATATATATATATATATATATATATATATATATTATATATATATATATATATATATATATATATATATATAAATTATGTAATTTTCCTGTGATTAATCCACTTGGGTGTTAAGAAGTAAGTTGAATGTGTTAATGAAAAAATTACAGGACGAGTGTGCTGCCGGCTTGAACACAAGCATGTGTTGACTTTTAGAGACGAAAGCCAGCATTGGAAAATTTGTAGAATAAGTAAGAATGATGGCAAAAATACGACTGTAAGTTTAATAATGCATTTGAAGGAGTATTTCTTAAAGGAACGACATACTGATCAGGAACATAAGAAAGGATGACAGGATTTGTTAACATGTATTAATCAAGTTGTCACTTAGTAGTTTGTATTAAACCAAATCATTGTATGGAAGCAGATCATGGACAAAATGATCTAACTTAGGATTTGTAAGGAAAGTGTAATCTCATTGAACTGGCTGTTAGTGGTACTGAGGTAAATGGTCCTGTGCAACTGTTAGCACAATGTCTGACACTGTTTGTTATGTCCATTGTGTGTGTGTGGATAGAATAGTGCTGGACCATACAAGGGTTGTGATTATTTGTATTACAGGTTTTATCCTGCAACTACAAGAGTGTACGAGACATCCACTTCTGTGGGACTCTGTGGTGCAAACGTTCTCAAGTTACCTAGAACTAGACACCCTGTTTTCCCCGGCCTGGAGATCCAGACATTATGTGATCCTGGCTATAGTTGAATGCTTCGCATTTTACCAGATAAGTGGAAACACAATTCCACTGGTCAGCCTATCCAGAAGCATTGTACAATAAATAAAATTCAAATAACAAAAACAGTTTGAGTGATGACTCATGAAGGACTTTATTAAACTAAATTAAAAACTTCACAGTCCAGCGAAAGTGACAAATATATGTGAAATACATAATTGACATTTTAAATATAACTTTATCATATTGAAGTATTGTGGAAATGATATTCCACGTGTATTTAATTTTATTTTGTAAAAACCTTTGAAATTCTTTATCATTTTCCTAACCGAAAAGAGAAACGGTATAGGATCAATAAATTGTAAACATATTTATATAATCAGTCTTGCTTAATTATTTAAATTTGAGTTAAGGTTCTGGTTGTTGAATATATTACATATTTAATTAATTAATTAATCCCCTAGCAGAGTCAATTAAAAATATAATAACAATTATTCAAGGGAGGATCTTGAGAGGTAGCACTTAGACCTTCAGGACCAAACACTATCATCATACTTGAAGGTTTATACAGCTTGACCCTACCTTTGATTGTCGATACACCCTTGCTCTTTTCAGAGAAGGGGGTATTTCTTATAAAACCAGTCTCTTATCTGGCACTACCCTGGTATCATCTGATACATCTTTTTGTCCAGGATATCTTAAATTTTAATAACATCTGAACCTCTCGCGACAATGGGTAATAATAGTGTCTATAATTCCAGATAATAGCTTTGATCACCGATACTTGATCATTGTGTTATTTCCCCTTTCTCAGTTATTGTAAATTAACATTGTGTGGGTGTGTATCTTTCCTTTGACTTAAACTGGCAGTTTCTCCATATTTGTCATAGTGTTAATAAGAAGGAGCAGAGTGTAAAATCCTGGTGTGATTAAGATGATACCTGTCACTATGTATTTGTCATTATCAATTTGTCATTATAAATTTGTCATTATAAATGTGTCATTCTCCCGTGTTTCCCGTGTACTGTTAATTTGTAAGACTGATTCAATACCGTTTTATTTGTTTATATATATGTGATAGGGTGGGGCGAGATGATGATGTTGTGATATGTGATCACTCTCTTGCACACTCGCAACCGACCCGATTCAACAATAAAACTCTGATTCTTAAGGCAGGGGCTGTATTTATTTCTACAACCCTATCAGTGACATTTAAACACACGAAGCAAACATTAAACAAATAACAAAGCGAACAAAACCAAACACCCAACAGTGCTCGATTGCTAATGTGTTCACGGCATCTATACCGTAGATCGACCCTTGTTTTCTGGTTTCTTTGGGGCGACTGGCAAAGAGAGAGCCTTGTTCGCTGGTTCGGCCCTTCTTATATAGACCCTAGGGCAAATCACTTAACTTAGTGCGCTGCGCGCATTAATTTGGCCACTTAAATAACACTCTCGATTATTGCTTTAGAAGGCACGAAAACACAAATATACACAACTATTTCTAGAGCAAAAACACAAATATACACAACTAATTTGTAGGCTTTATTATGGCCTAATAATAAATCATCATGAAGACTTTGCAACAAAATCAGGCATTAAACCACGGGGACATTGATAGTGACAAGGTGGCGCTGTCACATATTCCCCGCCTGATTTTGTTGTCGTCCCGACAACATCACTACCTCTGGCGCTTCAGTCGAAATCTCTCAGATCGTTGGTGCTGCGCCTGATTATTTCTCAGTGGCGATGTTTTGGGCTCAGATTCTGTATTCGGTACAACCCGGCGGGGGACCCTCTTTGTCGTCCCGTCCCTAGTTGTACGTTGTCGGGCTGGCTGTTGCTGTGGTCTAGAAGATTCATCTACTTTGCCGCGTCGCTGCTGGCTTGTGACATCCGCTTGCCAGTGCATGCAGCTGTCGACTTTGTAGGGGGATCGCTCTTGACGGGTTTTACACTCATTTTGTGTGGACGGGGGCTTACGTTCCCCACAATCTGCTTTAGATGAGTTTCCTCTTCTGAACCTTGATGTGCGCCCCCTCCTATCTGCTTAGGACGGGTTTCCTCCCCTAGACGATGACCAATTTTCTCGGTTCCCTTATGGTGACAGTTGTCACAGCCATCTCTTGGTTTACATACTGTAGGCAACCTGGTTGTGGCAGTACGTCTAGGGAAAGAGCTCCTTGAGGGACAGAGGGCTATCAAATGTTCAGTTGACTTGCATTGAAAACATCTCTTTGGAAGAGGACCTTGAGGGCATTTGGCTGCCATGTGGCCTGAGAACTCTCCACAATTGTAGCACATCAACTTTGTAGGCTTCCTCTGTGCCATGGGACGCCTCCTACTACTTTTACACTCTTGACCGCCAATGCCGCATACATAGATTGCTTCCATGCCCTGGACCGATGGTTTGCTGTCAAACTCTACTCGTTCATTCCTCGCCAGACTCCGGAATCCCTTTCTGAAGATCTTGGTCTGATGTACGAATACATCAATACCTCCATCATCTGGCGTGATAAACCCCCATCCCTGTGGACACTGTACCACTTGCAAACCCCTTTTCGCCGTGTCGGTGCAACTGCGTTTGTTGGTACTGTCAGCTCACTGCTTTCGTTTGCAACAGCCTGACTCTCACATACAAGAAGGTCTAGTTGAGGTTCCTGCGGACACACCTCCTCGTCGTGCTTTGGCTGTTTCCACGGTCGGCCTGGTGTCATAAAATTAACGAGTGATACAACGTAAAAATATCTCCAAAGGATAAAATGTAAGGATAAAAACCAATGCGTAAGCTGCTGGAATACATGATCGCCCGCGCCGCGGGTCATCAGGTGTTAGACTTGAAGGCAAAACGGAACGAGGATCAAAAGACAAAAATCTGACTGAACGCGTACTTGAACTAGCGAGGTTAATGGACGCAAATTGGTGGGGCAAGGAGGAAAAGTCACGTTTCCCCCCCCCCCCCCCCCCCCCCAAGTTGACATAAAGTAAGGAATTCGACAGAAGGGACCTTGGATATGATACGCCACAGTCATTTATTGGACGCTTTTGCGATACCAAGCCTTTGATTTGAATTCAGCGGCTAAACGCAGATGCTTGAAATATTACAAAATTTAAAAAGTAACTTTTTCTTAATATTAATGTTAGGAATATAAAAATTAGCTAGCCGGATGGCCCATTCTGAGCAGTGAAATAATATACTTTTAATTTTACAGACGGATAGATAATAATGAAAATAATGACAAAAGACAGTGTTGTTCACAACAGCGAAAGACTGCATTGAATCAAAAGTGTCCCTATTTGCACAAAAAAAATCGCGACCTCGAGACGCAGGTGTTCAAATCTACTTAGCATGGAAGAGAAGGGATATTGGTGGAAGCTGTGTCTAAAAATAACTTTTAACGACAAAATTTTGGAGGGGAGAGAAAGGTTGGTTCAAAAATCAAGTACGTTTTTGTAAAAACGCAAGTAGAGACGGACAGACTAACAGATAAAAATCCATACTTGACTGAAGCATGACTGAAATGACTTTAGTGTAGGAAATTTGAATTTAAAAAAAACCAAGGCATTGATTGGCCACAGACAATCATATTATCCGCGCTCAGACGAGCTTTTTTGCCATTCCTCAATAGTTGTCCAGTGATAGACACAGCAAATTTCAAGTGTGGTGATTTCCAAATGAAATAAATTGAAATAAGTTCAGGGACGCCATACTATAGCCAGCAGCTCAGCTGAGTTTTGCTAGCATTTCTGTGTTCTTTATTCATAATCTGGTAAGATTGAAATTATTTCTTTGTATATTTTGAATAGTGTTTAGTGTTGAGAACAGTGAATCATATCACCTATCCTATTCTATGGCAGTGAGATAATGCACCTATTTCAGAATCTGTAGACTGGGGAAACTTACCCTATGCGAAACCAACTAGGTAAGATGTGCTGTCTGGTCAGAGAGAACTGACCCTGTTTATGTGGTGTTATTGTAATTTGTTATGTGTAGAAGTGGCTTTTTAGGTAAGGTTCTGAGCAAAAACCAATACTTTATTTCAGAGCTGTGAGTTCGATCTTGACACTAAGGTGGTGTCAAATGCTGATTAATAATTGAAGTGAGGACCCGTGCAGGGTACATTTCGACAGAACATCTGTGTATTGCTCAAGCACGGAGAGGTGGGGCCATCAGATTCCAGCACCAGAACAAATCTGGCAAAGTTAAGTAGGCTAGCTGGCCTGCTGAACTTACACCAACTTCATAAAACTAGCACCCAAGAGAATTTACTACTGAAGCATCCCATTTCCTTCTATCATTAATGGACAATGCTGTGTAGACATAAACAGGGAGGGATGAAGCCACCCCAACAGCACATCCATTCATAGTTTTCCCAGGAAAATTAACATTACGAACAGTAATACTATAATTAATCTTGAAGATTGCATATGTAAACATCTTTCATTTAACATGCCATTTATTCATGCCATTCATTCATAAATTTCAAAATCTTTGCATAAGTTCTGGCCAAAATAAAACCTTGGTTCAGAACAAATAAATTAAAAAAAAAAAGATTTTCTATTCTAAATTTAACCAGCTGAATTTAGTTCATTGTGTTATAAATTTTATTGATAGTATTAGACTTAATTAATATCTGTGGGTGTGTGTATATGTCCATACAACACATTGCATTCAGTACCCTAGATTTTAACGTAGCCACATTCATTAGTAAAAAAAGATATGTGTGAGGTCATAAAGTGGTAGCACGAAAGGGCCTTCTGTATATTCACAGTTACAATTATCTCAGGAGCCTTCACAGCTGACCTCACGCATCACACTAGGTGATAACACCACCATACAATACCATCAAAATCCACTACATATATTGGGGGCTCGTCCGGGATATTTAGCATAAACAGTAATATAAGGATCTCCTGGTGGGAGAAATAAAATTAGGGGAACAAAATTGTAAAATTCCCTTAAAATTAAAAGTGTCCCTTTAAATTAAAAGGGCAATTAGAAGTTGGTGAATCTTCACAGCCAGTAATAATTAATTAGTTAACTGGTTAGTTAGAATTAGTTAGACTATAGTCATAAGAAGTACTTAGTGTATTTACTGGTTAGAGATTTATTTTGTATATTATTATATTGTTTAGAAAGTATGGCGGAGCTAGCAAAATTTAGATCAGCTGCTGTGCTGACCGCAAAGGAGATGGGAATGGATGGTCAGATTTTAATTCAATACGTAACGGCTGAATGTGATAAATATATTGAACGGGAAGAAAGGAGATTAGAAAAAGAGGCTGAAAGAAAATTAGAGTCTGAAAGGTTGGCTGAAGAGAAGAGGTTAGAGGCGGATAGAGAAATTAAGAGGCTGCAGATTGAGGCAGAAGACAAACGACAGCAAAGGGAGGCAGAAGATAAAAAGGCCGAAAGGGAGGCAGAAGATAAAAAGGCCGAAAGGGAGGCAGAAGATAAAAAGGCCGAAAGGGAGGCAGAAGATAAAAAGGCCGAAAGGGAGGCAGAAGATAGAAGGTTGCAAAGGGAGCACGAATTACGACTAAGGGAGCTGGAATTACAAGGCCAGGCTCCTGAAAATGGTGCCAGCCCTTTTGCCTCAGATGCTACGCCCAGTCTGGGAGCCTCAAACTCAGCTATGGGGTTTCATTTAGACCATTTTGTTGAAAAAGACGATGACATAGAGGGGTACCTAGGACGTTTTGAGTTATTAGCTACTACATATGGGTTAGAGAGAGAGAGAGGTGGAGTTTAAAGCTATCACAAGGACTGAGAGGTACTTCTTATGAAGTCTTTGCTAAAATGAACAGGGAAGACCAAGACAATTATGACATGTTAAAGCAGGCTTTGTTATTAAGGTACGAGAAGAATGGTGAATTTTATCGTAAGAAATTTAGAAATGCCAAACTGTTGTCTGGGGAGACATACCACCAATTCTCTGCTAGACTGGAAACCTATTTGGAGAAATGGACTGCTCTGGGGAAGACCCAAGATCTTAAAGAAATGATCATGATTGAGCAATTGAGAGAGTCCATGGCTCCAGACATGAGAAAATTTCTCATGGAACAAGGTGCAGAGAAGTTGGGAGAGGTTTTAAATGTCGCTGAGAGGTATCAGGCAGCCCAGGCAGAGGTAAGTGGTGCTAAAAAGAAGCACATAGATAATTTTAAAGCTCCACAGCAATTTAATAAATTTGATAATAGAGAGCAGGGAAATAAAAGTAGGACAAACTTTGAGCGGCCAAGAAATGACTATCGCGACAGAAACTCACAGTTCAATGACCAAAAGTTCAATGAAAGAAAACCGTTGAACCAAGGAAAAAGATGGTGTAAATGGTGCAAGAAGGATAACCATAACACCGAATTTTGTAGAAGGAAACCTTCAAACATTGCTGCAATGAAGTCGGGGACGCAAAGATTAAAGGTTAATCCTAATGGACAACAGGAACCTTATCACCCCCCAGTTTGTGAGGATGTTATTTGTAATGGGGCCACCATAAGGTGCCTTTATGATACAGGTTTGGATTATGATTCAGTTGTGAAGTCTAGCCTAGTGGACCCAAGTCAGTATACCACAGAAACAGTGGAAATACAAGGGGCGACCAAGGACATACCACTCATGACACTTCCCATCGCAAGGATAACGGTGAAAACTCGCTATGTGGAAGGAGAAATCAGAGCAGCAGTGATAGATGAACCAATCTACCCTCTGATATTGGGGTGTAGATACGTCTTCTTGGGGAATCCCGAGAAACCTGTGATCATGGCGACAGTGCAGACCAGGTCACAGAAGAAGGAGGAAGAAGGTGAACCTATAAATGCTCATCCAGAGGAGATGAGAAAGGCGCAGGCTGAGGATAGGACACTCAAGCCATGTTTTAAAAAATTGCCCAAATGCCACACACCTCCGAGCAAGGGGGAATATTTCATGAAGAACAAACTATTATACAGGAAGGCCGGAACTGGAATAAATGGTCACAACCAGCTGGTTCTTCCCACCTCATATAGAGATAAAGTGATGGAACTCGGGCATGCGATTCCCTTCAGTGGTCACATGGGGATCAGCGCCACAGGACAGCGTATAGCTTGTCATTACTTCTGGCCAGGGATAACGGAGGATATAAAAAGATATGTCAAATCCTGCCCTGAATGTCAAAGGGTAGCTCCAAAGCACTGGACTGCTCCTGCAACTCTAGGGGAAATGCCCATAGTGGGAACACCTTTTGAGAGGGTTGCAGTGGATATTGTGGGACCTCTCACTCGGACCAAGAGGAGGAACAGTTACATCCTTACTCTGGTGGACACTTGTTCTATGTGGGGAGAGGCGGTAGCCCTGCCATCAATTGATTCAAAACATGTAGCAGAGGCACTACTTACAATATTTACCCGATTAGGATTCCCGCATCAAATCTTGACGGATAATGGATCTCAGTTCAAGGGGAAACTAACGGAAGAAGTTTTTAAACTATTTCAAGCCAGACACTTTCATTGTAGTCCGTACCATCCACAAGGGAACGGCCAGGTAGAGAGGTTCAACGGGACTCTCATTTCTATCCTGAGAAAGCTGGCACACGAAAAACCGGATCTGTGGGATCAATTCCTGCCCGCCGCATTGTTTGCGTATCGGGAGGTACCACATAGTTCAACCGGGATGGCTCCCGCAACTCTGCTATTTGGGAGGCCAATAAAAGGGTCCTTTAGAAGCTTTATTAAGGACCTGGACGGATGAGAAGGCGGAAGAACCTGTTACCTCATCTTATCAATATGTGAACGAACTGACCACTCGTTTGAAAGCTGGATGGAAACTGGCAAATGATAATTTGAAACAAGCCAGGAAGAAACATGCAGCATATTTTAATAGGAAGGCAAAGGACCGAGAACTAGCTGTGGGAGAGAAGGTGCTTCTTCTACTACCCGGTAGCCAGAATAAATTACAAATTGGTTGGCAAGGTCCATATACGGTTCTAGAGAAGGTGTCTAGAACAAACTATAAAATTGACAAAAAGGGGAAGGAGAAAGTTTATCATGTAAACTTATTAAAGAAGTATCTGGACAGACCACTCCAGGAAAGCACCCCCTTATTGACCTTGGCTATTGCAACCCAGATGCAAAAGGAACCACTCACCTCACATGAATACCCATTACATCCTTGTGAAACAGCAGCACAGGTAAAAGTCAGTAAGCACCTGACTAAAAACCAGAGGGAGAGAGTTCAACAGGTTCTGGAGGAACATACAGATGTATTAACAGATAAACCAGGCCATACAAATTTGCTACAGTATGACATGAAACTGGTAGACTCAAACCCAATCTGTATGAGAGCCTATTCTATTCCGTTCGCGAAGGAGAAGGCATTGAAGGAAGAAATAGATTATTTGCTGAAGGAGGGGATTATTTCGCACAGTGAATCATCTTTTAGTTCTAGTGTCGTTTTGTTGAGAAAACCGTCTGGGGAACACAGACTGTGCATAGATTACAGGAAACTGAATGCTGTCACAGAAGGACAAGTGGATCCATTACCAGACACAAAACAGTTATTTGCCAGACTGAACAAGGCAAAATACTTTTCAAAGGTGGATCTTAGTAAAGGCTATTACCAGATCCCAGTGAAGCCTGAAGTGAGACCTTATTTGGCTTTTAGCACTTCGGATGGACATTATGAATTCAATATGCTACCATTCGGACTGAAAAATGCTCCGAGTGTGTTTTCAAGGATGATGCGCAAATTGTTGGATCCCCTGAATAACCCATGTATCACGAATTTCATGGATGATATTCTCGTCGCCACAGAGACATTTGAAGAACACATTGAAGCTCTAGAAATGTTATTTAATAGACTTCGGGAGGCGAACTTAACTGCTAGGCCAACAAAATGTTGTATTGGATGCAAAGAGTTGGAATTCTTGGGACACACTGTATATCAGGGTAACATGACCCCTGATCCTAAGAACTTGGAAAAACTGCAGAGAGCACCTAGACCACAAACAAAAAAGGACGTGCGATCATTCGTGTCGTTATGCGGATTTTATCAGAAATACATCAAAAATTTTAACGCTATTTGTGCTCCTCTGACTGATCTGACTCGCAAGGGACTTCCAGATAAAATTATTTGGACTGCACAATGTGAACTAGCGTTCCAAGAGTTAAAGGAAAAACTCACTAGCAGGCCTATTCTCAAACTGCCTGATTTGACACAGGACTTTGTCTTAAGAACCGATGCAAGTAATGTAGGACTCGGAGGGGCTTTGTTGCAAAGATCATCTTCACCTGATGGGGAACTGAAACCAGTCGCTTATGCAAGCCGCAAATTGAATAAGGCGGAACAAGGATACTCCACAAGCGAAAAAGAATGTTTAGCGTTAATCTGGGCAATAAAGAAGTTTCAAATCTATCTGTATGGTAGGACTTTTGTGGTGGAGACGGATCATCAGCCTCTCGTATTCTTATCTCAGGCTAAGCATGAAAACGCAAGATTGCTGAGGTGGTCTTTATTACTTCAACCTTATCAGTTTAGTATCCAATATATCCCAGGCAAATTGAATGTCGGTGCAGATTTCCTCAGTCGGCACCCCTGTGATCAAAATTAGAGTAATGGCAGACGGGAGGAGAGATTTTATCTATGTGTATCACTGGTTTTGGAACTTGCCGTAGGCATGTTTTCAAGTGGGGAGATGTGTCATAAAATTAACGAGTGATACAACGTAAAAATATCTCCAAAGGATAAAATGTAAGGATAAAAACCAATGCGTAAGCTGCTGGAATACATGATCGCCCGCGCCGCGGGTCATCAGGTGTTAGACTTGAAGGCAAAACGGAACGAGGATCAAAAGACAAAAATCTGACTGAACGCGTACTTGAACTAGCGAGGTTAATGGACGCAAATTGGTGGGGCAAGGAGGAAAAGTCACGTCCCCCCCCCCCCCCCCCCCCCCCCCCAAGTTGACATAAAGTAAGGAATTCGACAGAAGGGACCTTGGATATGATACGCCACAGTCATTTATTGGACGCTTTTGCGATACCAAGCCTTTGATTTGAATTCAGCGGCTAAACGCAGATGCTTGAAATATTACAAAATTTAAAAAGTAACTTTTTCTTAATATTAATGTTAGGAATATAAAAATTAGCTGGCCGGATGGCCCATTCTGAGCAGTGAAATAATATACTTTTAATTTTACAGACGGATAGATAATAATGAAAATAATGACAAAAGACAGTGTTGTTCACAACAGCGAAAGACTGCATTGAATCAAAAGTGTCCCTATTTGCACAAAAAAATCGCGACCTCGAGACGCAGGTGTTCAAATCTACTTAGCATGGAAGAGAAGGGATATTGGTGGAAGCTGTGTCTAAAAATAACTTTTAACGACAAAATTTTGGAGGGGAGAGAAAGGTTGGTTCAAAAATCAAGTACGTTTTTGTAAAAACGCAAGTAGAGTCGGACAGACTAACAGATAAAAATCCATACTTGACTGAAGCATGACTGAAATGACTTTAGTGTAGGAAATTTGAATTTAAAAAAAAAAAACCAAGGCATTGATTGGCCACAGACAATCATATTATCCGCGCTTAGACGAGCTTTTTTGCCATTCCTCAATAGTTGTCCAGTGATAGACACAGTAAATTTCAAGTGTGGTGATTTCCAAATGAAATAAATTGAAATAAGTTCAGGGACGCCATACTATAGCCAGCAGCTCAGCTGAGTTTTGCTAGCATTTCTGTGTTCTTTATTCATAATCTGGTAAGATTGAAATTATTTCTTTGTATATTTTGAATAGTGTTTAATGTTCGAGTGATTTGATACTGCCATATCGAAATCTAGCCTTACAAACAAGTAAGGATTCGCTCTGGACCCCCCGCCCTAGTTCAGGGTCTAGGGACAAACAATATATAAACTACAGCAAGGTTTAGGAAGGGGTGATCAAGTGTTGAGAACAGTGAATCATATCACCTATCCTATTCTATGGCAGTGAGATAATGCACCTATTTCAGAATCTGTAGACTGGGGAAACTTACCCTATGCGAAACCAACTAGGTAAGATGTGCTGTCTGGTCAGAGAGAACTGACCCTGTTTATGTGGTGTTATTGTAATTTGTTATGTGTAGAAGTGGCTTTTTAGGTAAGGTTCTGAGCAAAAACCAATACTTTATTTCAGAGCTGTGAGTTCGATCTTGACACTAAGGTGGTGTCAAATGCTGATTAATAATTGAAGTGAGGACCCGTGCAGGGTACATTTCGACAGAACATCTGTGTATTGCTCAAGCACGGAGAGGTGGGGCCATCAGATTCCAGCACCAGAACAAATCTGGCAAAGTTAAGTAGGCTAGCTGGCCTGCTGAACTTACACCAACTTCATAAAACTAGCACCCAAGAGAATTTACTACTGAAGCATCCCATTTCCTTCTATCATTAATGGACAATGCTGTGTAGACATAAACAGGGAGGGATGAAGCCACCCCAACAGCACATCCATTCATAGTTTTCCCAGGAAAATTAACATTATGAACAGTAATACTATAATTAATCTTGAAGATTGCATATGTAAACATCTTTCATTTAACATGCCATTTATTCATGCCATTCATTCATAAATTTCAAAATCTTTGCATAAGTTCTGGCCAAAATAAAACCTTGGTTCAGAACAAATAAATTAAAAAAAAGATTTTCTATTCTAAATTTAACCAGCTGAATTTAGTTCATTGTGTTATAAATTTTATTGATAGTATTAGACTTAATTAATATCTGTGCGTGTGTGTATATGTCCATACAACACATTGCATTCAGTACCCTAGATTTTAACGTAGCCACATTCATTAGTAAAAAAAGATATGTGTGAGGTCATAAAGTGGTAGCACGAAAGGGCCTTCTGTATATTCACAGTTACAATTATCTCAGGAGCCTTCACAGCTGACCTCACGCATCACACTAGGTGATAACACCATCATACAATACCATCAAAATCCACTACACCTGGTTCTTTCTCTCTCTGTACATCCTCGTGTGCTGGCGAACTGGCCTGTGACAGCTGTGCTTGCTGGGATTTTAAGAGAGACACTTCTGCTTTAAGTGCCTCCTCTTCATTCTGAGCATCTGCACTTGCTATCTGGACCAGTGTCTCTGGCTTTTTGACTTCACAGAAAACAGCACATTTCCTAGGCCCCTGACTCACGGCCTGGAAATTCTTAATCATGTCATTGATGTAACGTTGTTCCAGATAACGTCTGCCTTATCTTCGGCACAAAAGGGCACCATCTTCCACACGGCCTCTACATCTTCCACAAACTCTTGCCAAGTGAGACTTGCCTTTCCACCAAATCGCCTTACCTCCGGCACCTCCACGTATACTACCTTCACAGGCGCATTGATCGAAGCCATCTTGCTGCAAGACCGCACTGCTGGGTGTTTACAATATTATATTTGCTTGTTTGCTGTGTGCTCGGTGTCACTGTCTGCCTATCCTATCGACGACGCCAGTTGTGATAGGGTGGGGCGAGATGATGATGATGATGTTGTGATATGTGATCACTCTCTTGCACACTCGCAACCGACCCGATTCTACAATAAAACTCTGATTCTTAAGGCAGGGGCTGTATTTATTTCTACAACCCTATCAGTGACATTTAAACACACGAGGCAAACATTAAACAAATAACAAAGCGAACAAAACCAAACACCCAACAGTGCTCGATTGCTAATGTGTTCAAGGCATCTATACCGTAGATCGACCCTTGTTTTCTGGTTTCTTTGGGGCGACTGGCAACGAGAGAGCCTTGTTCGCCGACTAGGCCCTTCTTATATAGACCCTAGGGCGAATCACTTAACTTAGTGCGCTGCGCACATTAATTTGGCCACTTAAATAACACTCGCGATTATTGCTTTAGAAGGCACGAAAACACAAATATACACAACTATTTCTAGAGCAAAAACACAAATATACACAACTAATTTGTAGGCTTTATTATGGCCTAATAATAAATCTTCATGAAGACTTTGCAACAAAATCAGGCATTGAACCACGGAGACATTGATAGTGACAAGGTGGCGCTGTCACACACACACACACACATATATGTATGTGTATATATATATATATATATATATATATATATATATATATATATATATATATATATATTTCCTTACCAGTTTTACAGCAGCCCCCTAATTTATTTACTGTCATTATCAATATATGTTGCGAGAACTTCGCTAAACCTTCACATTTTAACCATACCCTCTCCCATAATTTCATATTAATTTTTGTACTTGTTATAATACCATTTTATTATAAAATGTAGTTATATTGGTCTGTCTATTCTCAACACCTGTTCTACAGTTACAGATAGATTGCATACCTGTAAATAGTCTAGTACTGGTATTCTCTGCTGTTCGTACATCTTATATTTTAGCAGAAAATGTTCTATACTATTGTCTGTAGAATTCTGCAAAGTAAGTTTCTTCCGTTCTAATCATTCTTGACTTTCTATATCCGATCATGTACTACCGACAATAGGACTCGTTTCTTTTTCATTGTGATTATTTTTTTTATTTGGTTTTGGAGAATCGTCTGATTTTTTTTAAATGAGTTATCTCTCCCCTGATCGATTCACTGTCCAGCCGCACTTCATTTCATTTCTGCCCTCAAGTAACTGTTTAGATAAATTTCCGGTCCAACATGTCGGACATGTATCAACCGCTTCTAATTTCTGCACCAATCTTGAATATATCTGGTTTTTCTTGTGCTTTATAAAGATTAATTTTGTCTTGCATGATAGTACTGCAATGGCACTATTTATTTTGAGTTATCACTATACTTAATTTGTAGATTTGCGGCGAGAAAAAACTTAAAAATTGTAAGCGCACTGGGCTATCCAGTGAGCCATTATACATATAAGAATTTCTGTAGGCATCCTTCTGTCACAAAATTTTTTCCAACCAAAATTGCAGTTTGGAGATTACGTAAAAGTCGTGCTGTTCTGCCATAGCACTAAACTACACGATGATTGAAACAGGGTGTCTCTGTTTTTGCCACCAAAGTTGCAGTCTGGAAATTACGTAAAGGCCGTGCGCTTTTGGCCATCAACATTTGTCCTATCTTTTTTTTTTCACAAACGTTTAAATGTTTATTCGTAGACGGAGTAACAGAAAGTTTATTTTGAATTATTTTTTAAATAGTAGTACCAAGCAAGATTAACAAAAAATATATCCGTACTTTCACAAAACGTGTTGTGGTAAAACAGCTGTTAATTAATTAGATCAATTTCAGTCCATTGGCTTTTGGTTTTTTTTTTTCACTTCTGCCCATGCCATTTTTGAGGTGTTGTTCCGTAGCTTCATAAATAATGCATCCAGATAAATGACCACATGTGAATGAATGCCGTCATCAGTGCACGCAGCAGACAGCACAACATAATTATTTCCAGCAATATTTTTGGGGGTGTTATGCTTGTCTTAAACATATTTAATTTACATAGATTCTGACAGTAAATGTGTACGTTTACTGTTACTTTCATAGTTTGTATTGCCTCCAAGTCAGACAGAATGAATTCAAAGAAACGTGTACTAATTACTACTGAAGCAGCAATAACGACAATTAACCCATACTTTAATTCCCTAAACACAAGCGACGCCACTCTGTCCTTATCGTCAGTACTCTACTCAGATTATCAACCATATTCTCCAACATCCATGCCAACTCTTTACCTTTTTTCCAACCCTTCCACCCCTTAATATTCTAACCCCCATAAAATGTGAACTTTAGCTTTTATGTATGAAGATATTGCCCTGAATATTTCAATTAAACGTTGATATTCCCACGCCATTTTGATCCCATCTCGCCATTTAATGGTACCTGTTTTGTCTTGTCACTCTCGTCACAGTTCACCGCACGCATATTTTATCCTACCTACACATCTCGGAAACAACTGTCGACAATAAAGGCTCCACGGTGGCTGATTCCTCTCACCTTTTTCACTGTGACCAATTTTTCCTGCGTGTGTTTCCCAATGTCTTCTTCATCTCTTTTAAGAAATAAAGTATGATATTGCCAGTAAAAATTGAATACCCAAAGCTTCGTAAGTGTAAACGATGCGTTAAATTTAAACAACAAAATGGTAATACGTCTGACTGTGACAAAGTAACCCACTTGTTCTTTGTCCTAGTATACGCTATTGGTTAGCTTTGTCCTAGTCTTGTCTTTGATACACCATCATTAAGCGTGAGCTTTTGGTGAGCTGTGTCCTAGTCTTGTCTTTCATACACGCTTTGGGTTATCTTTGTCCTAGTCTGTCTTTGATCCGCGGTTTTGGTGAGCTTTGTAATAGTTTGTTTTTTATCACGCTTTTTGTGACCTTTTTCCTCGTCCTGTCTTTAATCTACGCTTTTGGTGAGCTATGTTGTAGTCTTCACTTTAATCCACAATTTTGGTGAACTTTGTTGTAGTCTTAACCTTAATCCATACTTTTGGTGAGCTTTGTCCTGATGGTGTCTTTGGTCCCCGCTTTTTGGTTAGCTTTGCTCTAATCTTGTCTTTGATCCACGCTTTTGGTGATCGTTGACAATCTAAGACGTTTTATTATTGTTTTTTCTAATTTGTTAAACTATCGTTTACCACCGTCTTACTGCAGTCCTTCTTATGTTCTTAGAGACTTACATGTAGGTCATCTGAATGTTTTGTCTCCTCTATAATATTAGTAACCAGACTGAACATGTCTCAACACTAAATAACACTTACAACAATGTTGAAATCTTTGGATTAACCGAGACATATATATATATATGTGCTTTTCGGTGCTTCGTTAATAAAGCACTCTTCAACCATATTCATGTTCATAATTTTCAGCACTTGCCTTGCTCATTTTGCGATTTTCGGCATGACACACTCGGACTCGACAGCTGAGAAAGAGTGCGCCAGCGCCATTGTAACCGGGGCATGTGTTCCTTAGGACTGGAACGGCACCATATTACTTTCATGTGGCAGTGCCGGTATATGCAGTATTTTCAATTTACTTTACAGAGAGCAGATGTTTAACTGGCCTAATCACCAGAGATTTAGATTTCTCTCTTAAATTTGTGTTACCAGGTTCGATTTTCTTCTCTTAGGTGTTGATGTAGCGAATTTAATTGAAATAGACAGATTTCTTATCTAGATCTCAAAACTGTAGTAATTCACCTTCTCAACAGCGTTCGATTTCATGCAAAACTTTTAATATCTTTCAGCATGAAACTTAAAATTTCAACAAAGTCTGGAATTTAGAACATTTTTACAATAATAAGCATAATAAAGTTTTATCATCTCATCAGATGCTTTCATCGATGCAAAAATCCTTTTTTTGCATCTTTGTCTCGTAGGCCTACTCAATTGTCAAATATGGCGAACCTTCTCATTCCACCGTGTTCCTTCCTTTAAGTTACAGTCTTATTTTAGGTTCGACTATATTTACCCATCTCCTCAGATTTGTCCTTGATTTCTTTATTGTCATAAGCATTCCTGGAGTTAAATGCTTTCCAACACAAGAATAGTCTACTCTACCTGATTTGAGGTGTAAGATATTGTTTTTTCAAATTGACTCAAATCCTCGAGCCTAGTTCTGCTGCGACTAGGGTTGGGAGCTCTATTCAGAATACATGTTTAACTATCGTCACTACTTACGCCAGTGAGAAAATATATAACACTCAATGTCCTGAATTACACATTTTATAATAAATGTAGTAGTTTGATTTCCTCAAAACTAAGAAATATGTAGAGCTAGATCAGATACGACCTCTCGAGTTGCGCTCTTTCATTCTACTGCCAAAATGGCGTCCTGTTCCACTTTCCCCGGGGTAAATCTGAGCTATCCGATTGGTCAGGGGAGATCACCCAATTATTAGAAATAGCGTGTAGAAGCGACTCTACCCTAAATATGTGACACTATTTATTATTTTCTGTTTCTCATAAAATATAAAATTATAGGGTGGTCTGTGCTTCCTCTGTCTTGTAAGAATATAGTCTGTTTCCAAAGGAACAACTATGTACACGGCCACACCATTTTATTCTCCGTTCTTTCAGGACCTGTTTCGTTCAGTTTGTTTACAGAAGTTGTTCGCTCCGCGTCTCTTTACGTATTCCAGCATGTTCCAAAACTTGTACAAACTTTTTACTTATTATTGAATATGTAGTGTAATATTTTTGTGTTTATTTATAATGGAAATTAAATATAGTGATAAGTAAGCCTCTTACTTTAAAAGAAAAGTTACATATAGTTAAACTAAGTCAGCAAGGTATGTCTATGGCTGAGATAACCCGTAAGCTAGGCCTAGGTCGTCAAACAGTTAGTACAAATATTTGTTCCTACTTTGTATTTGATGTGTGAAATAAATATCTTTACTTTACTTTACTAGCTCTATTCATTTGACTTTTGACGATTTTGTTTTGGCCGAGCTCTATTCACTTTATTGTTATTTTAGGCCTAACTTTATTGCGCACTTAATATATGATAGTGTAAGCATGATATTTAGGCTTTTAGGCACCCTACATGCATTTGCAAGCTTAAAAAAGGCTATGCTTCGCTTTTCGGCGATTTTCGCTTAACGGTGGGGGTCTGGTCCCTAACCCGCTGTATTATCGGGATATGGCTGTATTATTCTTACCAATCAACAATTCAATGGGGTCCAAATGGGGCAGTGATGCGCAATACAAGACTCAACATGTCTCTTAGCCTCTCCTGCCCAAGTCTACCTCACCTACTCGTGGTGGACCCCGTTATACCCAGTAATCTTGCCGAAGGTTGGGTATTAACCCCAGCGGGAGGCAAGATGGGACAGCAAACGAGGTAAAGGCGAAGTCAAATCCCTCAGATAGGAGTGTCGTCGACCAGGGACTGGTGGCTCCTGAGCCGACCCAGCTGCAATGGGTACCTCCGAAATCGGCGAGTATTTGCCTGAATGGCGAGGGACACCTGTCTCTGTACAAGAAATAAAGGGATACTCACGTAAAATCAATGTCAGGTTAGACATAAATAATAACCTGAGATTTCGCCTCGAGTATTAGCGGGCGTACGAAAAAAAAAAAAAAAAAAAAAAAATCCCTCAGCCAGAGGGGGAGGCATGAGCACACTCTGCCTTAAGAAACAGGTGCTGAAGTCAGAGGTACCAGGCCAGGACGCGCACCAGCAACCACGGTACCATGCAACCCGCCTAGGTTTGATATGTCTACACTAACAGATGTCCAACAATTATCGTTATGGTGCTCGCTCTGTGAAGTCCCTCCAGGCAGGAGCAGAATCCACCCTCAGCTACTGGAGGTCCCCTTAGTCTGCCTAGTGGAGCCAGGAGGCGGAAGGGGAAAGTAACTGGCCAACCAGATAAGACGACGACCTCTCTGAATGTCATGCACTGGAATGCAGAGGGAGTCAACAACAAAAAGACTGAATTAGAAACTACCCTATTTCGGAAAGAAATTAGCATATGCTGCATACTACAGGGTGTTTATAAAGTCGCTGTGCAGTGAATTTGAAAAATATTTTAGAAATTACGTCACGAATGATGCAAATTTACGTCATGATATTCTGTGTTCCAATGCTGTGTTCCACAATCCCGTGTGCAGCATTACACAACAAGCCCCAATTGAAAACGACATTTCTGGTGACGTAGTCTCGCTCGGGCGTAAATTTCACTGCACAGCGACTTTATAGGCTAGTATAGACGCCCCCAGTGGTAACTTCTTAGCGGTGGGAGACTTCAACAGCCATTCCCAAAGCTGGGGATACTGTCGTAAATTTATTTTGAGAAAAAGAGTCTTAGAAATGGTGGTCCGGTTTAGAGTGGAGAATGATGATGAAAGCTCAGTGATAGAAAAGGTAGAGAGTAAATAGTTGCTCCACAGAGTGCTGGAGGAGAGTAAAGACAGACTTATTTACGACAAATCGTTCCTCTCAATCTTCTCTTCAGACTCTCCTGGTCAAACAATTATTTGCCAGTCTCTAGACACACACTTGTGCTCACACCGATTTGGTGCTTCAAACACACAGACGCACGTGGATACAAACTATATTAAACAAATAGGGGAAATTTGGGCTTTGGGTATTCCAACACAGTACTAAATAAGTTTATGATGTTTATTAACCTTAAAAAATCAAATCACAAACAAATATCAAGTGTTACATAAAATTATCATAAGTACAGAAAATACAACTAACAAGGTGTGGGGGGGGGGGGGGTGAAGAAGATTGGTATCGACTAAGCCCTTCCCGCTTGTATTAGACAAAGATAAACCCAGTCCAAAGATAGATAGTTATCAGGAACATAGGTAATGTAACCCAACAGTGAATTTAATTACTCTGAAAGATGTGTTACAATATTAGGTATGGGTGGTAGACAAAATCCTGTTATTTCCAATTGGTTCTTCCCTTTACTAAGCAAATAAAAAAAGGGGGTGGGGTTTTTAACAGAGTTAACAAAATATCCCACTTAAAGGAACAATGCAGGGTATACAGAAAATGTATTACCCGGTAGGCAAGTTAACAAAATGGTTTTCAAAAAAATTAAATCTCCTGTCATTCATGCACGCTCGTGAGGATCCACACTCATATACTCACACACACTTACCGATTGCAGCATCAGACAATCCATAGAATTATATAAACAGCAATTACACTCTTTACATGTGAAAATGTCTAGTACTTCGATGTCCCGCCCCAGATGTAGCGAGGTTTGCTGATAGCAAATATTCCCACTTATCGCCGGACTTGAAGCCTAAGAGTTCTTGTGTTTTATTATATAAAAAAGGAGTCTATGGGATGGCACTGACACAGTTCGATACAGGGGTGAAAATGAAGTGGTCTCTTTAATTTTCCCGCTAGTGGTAAAATTCCTTCAAGGCGTGATGATAGCAACTGACCGCTAAGTTTTAAATCCAGTGAGGAAAACCTAGGCCGAGTCACAGTTCAGGTAAATAGGTACTCTCTCACAACAGAGCAGTAAATAAAATATCGCTACTGGCAACTGTTCATCTTCCAGTTTATCTTACAGGTTGAAATTTAATTTGATGATTTATTTAAATGTTCTTGGGTAGGCTTTCTTTCATGTAATTATGATAGCTAGGTCGCATCGGACCGTTACAAGATTAAATTTAAAAATGTTTCATCAATGTGTCTGGAAGTTTTAAGATGTATGATTTCTTTATTGCTGGGATCGCAAAGGTTACGATCACTCTGTATGAAAGAAAAAGACATGTAATATACCGAAAAATCAAATAACATTCTAAAGCGCGATGAATTTCCCGTTAAGAATATCTATATATATATATACCCTCGCGTATTTAATTATGTATTTGATAAAACGCTGCGAGAGTTCTAATGGTTAAAACACACATCTATATATATATATATATATATATATATATATATATATATATATATATATATATATATATATATATATATATATATATATATATATATATATATATATATATATATATATATAACTTAACTAAATTTATTACTGATAAATTCCTTCGCGGCTTTAAAAGTTACTCTAGCATTTAAGCCTCTATTATTTTTGGAAATAACATAACAGGTATATCATTACATTTACAACTGGAACTATTGAGATGGTTTAATTTAATACATTTAAATTAACACAAAATCCAATGAAAAAGAATGAACGAACTAGACCACTGATCACTTTACACAATTATATTTTACCGTTTTGCACAGAATAGAATTTACTGCAAATATATATGAAAATCCAGGGGAAAATCTAACACGATTTCAAATATAGCTAGTGCTTCTGTCAAGGTCTGGCCAACGAGTGATAACATGCATTTCTTCATGGTCTGTATATATTTAACATAGAATGTAAGATGAGTGGGACATGAGAAAATTGACACCTTTTTAGATCTCAGGAAACTTTAGGGGATCTGACCGCCAGACTAAAGAGAGATGCCGCCCCTGGTCTTCTGTATCTCCGCTCGTTGCGTTCGCGACGGCTTTCCCGTGCGCTCCTACTGCGATCGTTCTGTGATTAACACCGAGAAGCGAAATACCGGCAGGAAACTTGCGTCGCGTTTCAGGGACCACTACTGCCTCTTTGATAGCGTGCCGCTAGTCTTTCCTGAGATCTCTTCCGTGTCTTTGATCGTGGTCGCTACTATCGTTTGATGTTGGCAACGCCCCCCACTGGCCAAGTTAATGAAAATAACTGCATATGATTGCTCAAGAGATATTCGTGGGCGTGATTTAACCTCTCCTTAAATCAATGCGATGACCAGAATGAACGGTAGATAAACTGTCCACATATCAATCAGCAAACGTGTTGCCAATCTGCGTGGAAAGGTTGCATAGCTAATGAGTCCAGGTGAAAAAAATCCCGTTTGACGAAGAGTTACCACAATATTCGGGGGCACTGATGTTATCCGAAGGGGTCGTTACAAAGGGTCGTACCATATCATCCAACACTTCAGGGGTACCGATGTTATGAGAGGGTTCTTATCATCATTCTAACAAATTCAGGGACGGCTAAGTTGTCTGTCACAGATACAAACAGCTAGATAGAAGGGGCGAAGAGATAGAAAACTGGCAAGACGACAATAACCTAACCCTTCTAAACAACCCTAATGATCCTCCAACCTTTTACTCCAGAAGATATCATAACACCTCTACCCCAGACCTGGCATTCTGCACACCTGATTTGGCCGGGATAGTGGAAAGGGAAATAGGAGAACTACTCCGTGGAAGTGATCATCGCCTTGTATTCATCAAAATTAATAGAACAATTAATACAAGTCCAAGTCAGCCAAGATGGAATTATAAAAAAGCAAATTGGTCCATTTACCAACACAGAGCAAATCTGCTTACGAAAGATATTAGGGTACTAGACAGAGACGTTAACAGAGTCATCAGGGATTTTAATAATGGAGTACTCAAGACAGCAAAGGATACAATACCGAGAGGAGCGAGGAAGAACTATGTACCATACTGGTCCAACACACTACAAAAACTACATGAAGAAATGAACGAAGCACGGCACACTGCAGAGGTACAACCATCCCAACAGAACCAAATCATGCTGCAAAAGGCAAAAGCAAAATTCATCAAAGGAAAACTAGAAGCCCAGAGGAGAAGCTAGAAGGAAAAAAAACCTATAAACTAAACCTTGAAAAGGAAGGGAGAAAGTTGTGGAAATTCACTAAACAATTGAATGACGATAACAATTCTCAACGAAAAACAATTACACTAGACGATGCAGGTAAACTATATACCGGCAAACAAGCAGCAGACATATTTGCGGAATCCTACAGAAAGGAAAGTAACATCTCCGTCAATTCACGCAGACAACGAGACATTCGTCAAGAAATAATCCACACTAGAATTAATGAAAACAGTCCGGACGACATGTCCAAACCATTCACTATGGAAGAGTTAAAAACAGCCTTGTGGAAACTTAAAGACAGGAAATCACCAGGCCCGGATGGTATAACCAACGAAATGCTAAAACACCTAGGATATACAGCAATGAGCAAACTGTTGCAGATATACAACTACAGTTGAATGACAGGCAGTGTGCCACAGACATGGAGAGAGGCGCTCATGTGCCCCATCATAAAGAAAGGAAAAGACAACAGGAAGGCTACCAGCTACAGACCAATAAGCCTAACTAGCTGTGTATGTAAGACAATGGAGAGTATGATCAACAGAAGATTGAAATGGTACTTGGAATCCGAGAAAATTTTAGTGCCAGAACAAACAGGGTTTAGAGAGTGCAGCAGTGCAGAAGACCAAATCACATACCTGTCCCTGATCGTTGAAGATGCCTTCCAAGAAAAGAAAAAAGTCTTTACCCTATGGATAGAGTTCCAAAAGCTTTTGAAAAAGTACGGAAAGACGGGTTAATAGTAAAACTGCAAAGAAACGGAATCAAGGGTAATATGAGAAAATGGATCCAGTCGTTCCTACACAATCGGAAAGCAAGAGTCACCATGGAAGGCCACAACAGCCAGAAAATCCTCCTAAAACATGGAGTTCCTCAAGGCTCAGTATTGTCTCCCACCCTGTTCCTTGTGTTCATCAATGACCTCATCCACGATCTGCCACAAGGTGTGAGAGCTGCCATATACGCTGACGACTTGGTGGTGTGGTGTGTAGAAGAACATCTAACTATCGCTAATAAACGAATACAAAGGGCAGCAGACAACATAGCAGCATGGGCAGATAAATGGATGGTGCAGATCAACGCTGAAAAATCCTCAACACCCCTTTTCACGCTCTCAAACAAAGACAAAGCAGGAGAGATACGACTTGGAAATATACTCGTACATGTCCAAACAGACGAGGAACCGGTGTACTTGGGCATTACATTAGATAAAAGAATGACATGGAGGCCCCACATCGAGAGAACAGAGTCCAAAGCAAGAAGAAAACTTGCCATACTGAGGAAAATAGCTGGATCAAGTTGGGGAGCTAATGTAAAACACTAAAGAAAGTTTATACAGGTGCAATAAGACCAATATTAGAGTACGGATCAGCAGCATGGTCTACAGCAGCCATATCACACCTACAAGCCTTGGATAAGGTACAAAATCAAGCGCTTCGGTTGATCACGGGTGCCATGAAGACCGCACCAAGAAACGAAATGGAAAAAAAATCACAGACATTCCACCTTTATTCTACAGACTAGACACTAAGAGCCTGATCCAAGCAGAAAAGTACAAGAACAAGCCAGCACATCCAATGAAAACTAGATTTAGAGATTTAGCCAGTGGGAGGTTGAAGAGAAGCAGTTTTGTGCATCGGTCCAAAAAACTAATTAGAACATACAAGGATGAACTACCAGACATCACTAAGGAAATAATTCCCACACTCCTCCCAACCTCATGGGAACAACATCAAAATTTCAGCATTAAGACCTCCATAACTACCACCTGCCCCATGGGATAGCTAAATACTCTCCAAATGAAAACAGCAGCATGTGACATGATTAAAGAACTAAACCACAGAGAAGCATGGATCCAAGTATATACTGATGGATCTGCAACCAAAGCAGTGAAGAACGGAGGCGCAGGAGTTTATGTGGTCTTTCCAGACAAAGAAAACGAATCCACCTGTTCACGTACTGGAATATTCTGTTCAAACTACTCTGCTGATTTAAATACCTCGGAGCTATTATAGACCGAAAGGGAGGCATCAAAGAAGAGTTGGCCACTCGAAAAGCAGCAGCTGGGAGACTTTTTCAGGCCATAAATCGAGGATTCCTCAGCAAGAGAGAGGTTGGTAAGAAAACGAAGATGGCTGTATACCGCTCCACCTATGTCCCAGTCTTGACATATGGATGCGAGTCATGGGCAATGACTACAACACATAAAAGCCAGATCCAAACCTCAGAAATGAGGTATCTGAGGAAGGTGGTTGAAGTAACAAGAAGAGACATGGTACGCAACCAGACGATACGTCAAGGCCTAAAATGCCACCCCCTACAGACCCAAGTAGAACAGTCCCAACTAAGATGGTTTGGCCATGTCTGCAGAATGGGAGAAGATCGGCTACCACGACAAGCATGGGAAACAAAGAGCCAAGGATCCAGACCCCGAGGACGACCCAGAGTCCGCTGGGAGGACAACATTAGACAATCTTTGAAGGACCGAGGACTAGAATGAAACCAGGCCAGGAGGAAGACAGCCGATAGAATAGTCTGGCGCTCTCTCTTCCAAACCTCTACACCTCACGGTAGAAGGGGAACGACTAAGTAAGTAAGTAAGTACTACTCTGCTGAAGTACATGCCTTAAGCATTGCTGCAGGAATAATAAATAACACAATAAGCCAATGTCAGCAGGTTGTATTCCTTACTGATGCAATGTCAGTTCTGCAAGCCCTCAACAGTGATAAACTGCCAGAGTTAAATAAAGCCCTATGCGAAGTAAATATCAAAAGAAGTGTATTGCTACAGTGGATACCATTACACTGTGGCATACCAGGAAATGAGAGAGCAGATACGTTAGCAAAAGAGGGAGCAACACGGGAACAAAAAGAACAAACAATCACCTTCCCGGAAAAGAAGACCCTTATCAAGGTCATCATGAAAATTGACCAACAAAGAGACAACTATCACTATCTTGATCGAGCAAAACAGGTGATCCTGTTCCGTATTAGAACAGGACATAACAGACTGAACAGTCACTTATACAGACTGAGATTGGTCCCATCACCCCTATGTACATGTGGACAGGCAGCACAGACAGCCGAACATATCCTCCAAGACTGCCACATGCTTAGTCAATTGCGGACTGAACATTGGCCCACAGAGACGCACATCCCCACAAAGCTGTTTGGGAGTCTTGACGAACTTTCAACCACAGCAACATACATCCAGAGAACCGGACTTATTGTGTAGACATTACTAAACAACAGCAACATACACCCAGAGAACCGGACTTATTGTGTAGACATTACTAAACAACAGCAACATACACCCAGAGAACCGGACTTATTGTGTAGACATTACTAAACAACAGCAACATACATCCAGAGAACCGGACTTCTTGTGTAGACATTACTAAACAACAGCAACATACATCCAGAGAACCGGACTTCTTGTGTAGACATTACTAAACAACAGCAACATACATCCAGAGAATCGGACTTCTTGTGCAGACATTACTAAACAACAGCAACATACACCCAGAGAACCGGACTTATTGTGTAGACATTACTAAACAACAGCAACATACACCCAGAGAACCGGACTTATTGTGTAGACATTACTAAACAACAGCAACATACACCCAGAGAACCGGACTTATTGTGTAGACATTACTAAACAACAGCAACATACACCCAGAGAACCGGACTTCTTGTGTAGACATTACTAAACAACAGCAACATACATCCAGAGAACCGGACTTCTTGTGTAGACATTACTAAACAACATACATCCAGAGAACCGGACTTCTTGTGTAGACATTACTAAACAACAGCAACATACATCCAGAGAACCGGACTTCTTGTGTAGACATTACTAAACAACAGCGAACGAGAAGAAGAAAGAAGAACAATTCAATGTACTTGTAATCGCGCTCATGTTAACAATCAATGATTCAACATACATATAACATTCCTCTTAGCAACTAACAATTCAAAATGTAATTATTATTCGTCTTAACAATCCACGATTCAACATACAATTATTATGCATCTTCTTAACAGTTAACTTTTTAGCACATATATAATCGTCGTCATGTTAACTATCAACGACTCAGCATACGTTAATATTCTTCTCAGCAATCATTGATTCAACATAGTAGTAACTTTCTTCTTACCAATCAACTATTCAACATACATGCGTACTTCTTCTAACAATCAACTATTCAACATACATGTATACTTCTTCTAACAATCAACTATTCAACACACAAGTAATATTCTTCTTAAAAATTATAGAATGACTCAGATGGCAGTGTGTCATTTATATTACAACAGACAAATGTTGACTCCAGTATACATTTTTTACACCTGACATAAGGTGGCACAGGTGACAATCATTAATTTCTTTGATAATGGAAGGAACATAGCGACCATACATTTTTTACATAATAGATGAAAAATTGGCGTCAAAAATGAAAATACCGTTACGATTACCAATTTAAATTTGATAAATGACAGTAATGTAGCATCATCCGTATTACATCAATATCTGATGTCAAAATATCAGTATTGGTTCCCCCTTATGACAGTGTCAATGTTTCAGTATAGGGTCAACACACGACGTCAAAATACAAGTATCTATATGAAGTCATAATATGACAACGCCAAAGTATGAGATTATAGTATAACAATGTCAAAGTATTAGTTTGGAGTCAACATACGACACCGTCAAAATATCTGTATGAGGTCAACATACGACACCATCAAAATATCTGTATGAGGTCAACATACGACAACGTCTAATGAAGTCAACATATGATAATGTCAAAATATCAGTATGAGATTTAAAAAAAACGATGATGCTAAATGAAGTCAGCATTTGATAACGCCAAAATGTCAGTATGAGGGTAATATATGTAAGTATCAAAGTGTCAGTATAAGGTTAACATATTGTCGCATTAATACTGCTGTATTCCATCTCCACTTCAGGTTGTTTTGAGACAAAACGCGTTCAATGTTTTTGGTTTGCTAGTTGAAAAGAAGGATATATCACGTTATCATGAAAATTTTCATGATGATCCTAATAGTTAGTGTAAGATATTGCGTATAATGATAGATTAAACTTGATCACGTCGATGTGTGATCTCAGGTTAATTTTGACCAAAAGTGGAGATTTAATACAGCAGCACTAAGATGACGATATATGACAGTCTCAGAGTATCATTATGAGGTCAACATATGACAATGTGAGAATACCAGTATTATGAGATTAACGTACAAAAATGTCAAAATATCAGCATCGTGTCCACTGATAACAATAACATCCTATTACCACCATCTCGACCCACATATTATTTCAACAAAGTTTTCAACGATATGAGAGTGAATCAAGGCCATATATTATCTTCCTTCAATAGCAAATATGGACATCTGTACAACGAAATAGATCGATACACACGCAATTCATCGATCTGCTTTTATCAAGTCTCTTGTTAATCTGAAGCGAGGTAAATACACTGCGTCTGGGTGAAAATACAGCGAGCTAAACGTTAGAGACTACAATATCGAACGGAGTTGTAGACGTAAATGCTCAAGCAATGTCAGTCAGCTGTTGTATTGTACAGTATTGTTCTAATTATACAGTATTGTATTGTGTTCACCTTATTATATTGGTCTGGACTGTATTGTATTGTGTTGTACTTATTATATTGATCTGGACTGTATTGTCTTTTTACCGTTTTGTATTGTATTGCACTGTAATATATTGTATTCTATAACTGTATTGCACTGTCCTTATTAGGGAGTCGGAGTGGTTAACAGGTTTGGCGTCCGCCTCGATTTCTAGAGGTACCAGGTTCGATTCCCAGTTGAGGGAATATAATTTATGGAAATTTTTTTTTTCGCAACCAGTGGTCCTAATGATGTCATACTCCCCCCTGGTCTCATGGGTAGTGATATCGAATGCCTAGCCTTCTCGGATAAAGGCGAAAAAATAGGAGTCCCGTGTGCAAGTTGCCTACGTTAAAAAAACCCACGGCAGTTGGAAATCGTAAAGAGTAGGCCATAAGGCCGCTGCCTTGGCAACATTTAAAAATTATAAACCTACACACGGTAGTAAGTTGCTTCTAACTGCATTGTACTACCTATATGAATGATATTACAATATAGTGTAATGTTGTGTGGGCCATCGCAGTGTATCGTATTGTATAATAACATACTAAGTTGCAATGTGTCGTACGGCAGGTTTATTGGGCCCAGTCCAGGTAAAGAGTAAAGATTGACTGATACACGAGAATGTATTGAAAAATAGATTTCACAGGTGGTAGGTTGAGTGAAAGATATGTTTCTGGAGTGAGTAGGTTTCTCTCACCCAGCCTATCCGTACAACTGTGCTTTGTTATAAGCCAATCTTTGCCTCCCTATCTACAAATAAGAACAGGTTACTCTACACACACAACAATATGTGACAACAAGCACACACACGTGAAAAAACTAAGGATAAATGGGTATGGGTCTGAACAACACACATAGTTAAGTTTTCTTGTTGTTTATTATCACTAAACTGTTTACAACATCATTTAACCAAAGATATCAATAAAATCATTTATATATAGAGGAAATAAAGAAGAATGGTGCTCCTTCACCGAATAAAGGAAAATAACCCAAAGAAAAGATTTACTCAAAGATTGAAGGTTAGCGCTAGGTTTACAAAATAACAATATTGGTACAATAAAAGATCCAGTAAAGTAAACAAAAATCAAACAACCAAAAAATTAATAGATACTTTCCAGCAACAATAAAATCAACACACGCTCTCTCATTCATGTGGCCACCTCTCCCACTCTTACCTATTTTGTATTCTTCCCTTGGGTCTGTGATATCCCTTTGTAAATTTATTCCACGAATATAATCCCTATTTGTACTGATGACTAATGTATCACCCCAGCTGTTGAGGATACAAATTGGCCCCAGCTCATCCCAAACAAATAAAACTAATGAGGTGAACGCCGAATAAGTTTACTTCCACGATGAATCCTGGTTACGACATAAGTCATAAAGGAGTGTCTTCACTGTTCTAAACAACTAGCACTGTTCCTCCGATGGGTGCACAGGGGAATGTAAGTATAGACACAGGAACTACAACTGAATATTTCCGTTGCGACAACTCTTGCAGTGTTGAGGGTGGGCGGGGAAAAACAGTCTTGTTTCCCGCTCGTCTGGAACTTCTATCTGGATATAGGGTTACTACAAATATTGAATAGTGTGAGAATCCTTGGTGTTTACCGTCTTAAGAGAGGGGAACACTTCTAGAAAATCTGGAAAAATCCGGGTGCTACGAATGTTACAAATGATGATGATGGATTTTCTATCGGCCGACTCTTTGCCTGAGGGCCAGTCCTGCACAGTGTATATATTAGTACTCCACTTGGATTACAACCGTCTGATGTTGGGGAAAATAATAATAATGTTTCAGGTATACGCCACTGATGGCTGATAAAAAATAATATCCTGGATTTTGTTAAGTCCAGTAATATAATTTATAGTCATACAGATTCTTCGCCTTGTATACGCTTAACCATGGAAATGGAAAAGAAAAAGAAAAGACCGCTGGTCGTTCCCTTGAGGATCAGGTCTGCGGAAAATACTAAAAACGTTTGTAGAAAAATGCTACCACTCTATGTAAATATATATCTATATATATATGTATATAGATATGAAGAAATTAAAGTATAACCAACGAGGATTACGTTTCCTATTTACATTGGTAAATAAGGACAGTAAAATACAGAGCATTGTGTGACATGTAATGGAAAAACAGCCTACAGTAATCTGACAGCTTATTGTAACCTTATAGCTGCTCTCTGATTTGCTTGCTACAAGCATGCATTACACCAACTGTCTTTGATTTCTACAGCTCACCCTTTTGTCCCTGGCCTCTTTCCTGTAAACACATATATCCCCGTCGATATATATATATATATATATATATATATATATATATATATATATATATATATATATATATATATATACATATATATATATATATATATATATATATATAATATATACATATATACATACATATATACATATATACATATACCCTATCACATATATACATATATACATATATATATATATATATATATATATATATATATATATATAATATATATATATATATATATATATATATATATATATATATATATATATATATCTATATATATATCTATATCTCTATATGTATATGTATATGTATATGTATATATATATATATATATATATATATATATATATATATATATATATATATATATATATATATATATATATATATATATCGACAGGGACACGACAGTCTCTCATACGCTCTGTCAATCTTGACGAATTAAAAAGATACACGGTGTTTTCCCTACGCCTTACACACAGACGTCGCTGGCCGCGGATTTGGGTCGGACTGAGTCGATGAAGACTCTCCCGCCCCTTCTCGCGGCTGGTGGTCACACGCACAGTGCGTTATTTATTATTTTTCTCACAATGAGCCACGTACAACTTATCACTTATCATTTAGTAGCTAGTAAATTGTCGGTGTCTGTTAATTTATCGTATGGCATTTTAAAAAAAATAATAGACGCTATAATACCAATAATTATAAAATGAAAAATAAACAGTATTTTTTCCTCCCACTATCAGTCGTTCTAACACATCTAAGTCCGGTCTGGTTAACCGTCTTGTTTATCTCTCTCTCTCTCTCTCTCTCTCTCTCTCCTGGAGAGTGTAAGTGTTTGCGTCCGTCTACACTGTAAACAAACATTACCGTCTCGTCTCAGCTATGTAGCGTCGGTGATGTGGTCTAACATTTTAATTGAATATCTGGTTATGAAACTAGCTACGCGTTATTTTATTTAATTCGCCTTACTAGCAAGAAAGATCTAAGTGAAGTATTTAACTGTATGGTTAAAGTATTTAAGTGTTTAACTTTAAATGCTATCACCGTAAAATACTTCTAACACTTAGAACTATTTACCAGGAAATCCAGAATGAAAATCTCCACGAATCACTTTTGTAAAACAATAATCCAAAAGGAATGGTTTATGAATACGAGGTAGACTTCTTCTCAAAATTCTGACTGACGACTGATGATGGGTTATAAAAACAGCCGTATATATATATATATATATATATATATATATATATATATATATATATATATATATATATATATATATATATATATATATTCATTCATAACCCTCCACTCCCACAGGAGCATAGGCCTTCAACAAACACATGCCAAGTCCTCCTGTCACGTGCCATCATCTCAAGTTCTTTCCATGTTCTCCTCATCATTTTCACCTCTGTTTCCAACTCTCTTCTCCATGTACTTCTTGGTCTTCCTCTGCCTCTCTTGCCCTGGGGGTTCCAGAACAAGGACTGCCTTGTAATGCTATCAACAGGTTTTCTCAGTGTGTGTCCTATCCATCGCCATCGTCTTCTTCTCATTTCTTGTTCCACTGGCACTTGTCTAGTTCTTGTCATCAGTTCCACGTTGGTAACCTTGTCATACCATTTTAATCCCTCTATTCTACGCAAGCACCCATTTATGAAAGTCTGTAGCTTTTTGGTTGTTGTCTTTGTTGTTCTCCATGTCTCTGAGCCATACAATAGGACTGACTTCACATTTGAGTTGAAGATTCTTATTTTCGTGTTGGATCCTATTTCTCTTGATCTCCATATATTTCCCAATGCAATGAAAGCTCCTCTTGCCTTTTGTATTCTTATTTTGATATCGCTGTCTGTCCCTCCAACTTTGTCTATATTACTGCCAAGATATGTGTATGATTCTACATCTTGTATTGGTGTTTCTTCAAGTTCAACCCTGTTATCATTACCTGCATTTATTCGCATTATTTTTGTCTTTTCCCTGTGTATTTTCAGACCCAATTGCTGTGACCTCTCATCAAGTGTTTTCAATTTGTCCTGCATCTGATTACGGCTATGGGACAGAAGAGCCAAGTCATCAGCAAAATCCAGATCATCCAACTGCTTAGTCAGAGTCCACTGGATTCCATTTCTGTTGTGTGTTGCCGATGATCTCATAACCCAATCTATTGCCAGCAAGAAAAGAAATGGAGACAAGAGGCATCCCTGTCGCACTCCTGTTCTTATCCCAAACGGTTCTGTAAGCTGTCCTTCGTGAAGAACTCTGCATGTCATGTCTTCATATGTTTTCTTTATTAAATTAATGATCTTCAGGGGAACTCCATAATGCCTCAACAATTTCCAAAGTGATTCTCTGTCTACACTGTCAAATGCCTTTTCGTAGTCCACAAATCCGATGTATAGTGGTGAATTCCATTCCAGACTTTGTTCAACTATTATTCTCAAAGTGGCTATCTGGTCTGTACATGATCTGTTTTGTCGAAAACCTGCTTGTTCATCTCTCAGTTTCTTGTCTATGGACTCTTTTACTCTCTCAAGGATAATCCTGTTTAATACTTTCCCTGGCACTGATAGTAACATTATTCCTCTATAATTTGTGCACTCTTGTAAATTTCCCTTCTTAGGCAACTTAACCAGATATCCTTCCTTCCATTCTGCTGGTATCTCTTCCTTTTCCCAGACTTTACCAAGTAATTTATATAACATCTCTGTAGCCGTGTCGATATCTGCTTTGATGGCCTCTGCTGGAATGCCATCAGGTCCAGACGCTTTTCCATCTCTTAGAAGCTTTATGGCTTTCTTTATTTCTTCCTTCGTTGGTCTTTCACCGTTAATTTGTAGCTCTTCTTCTGCTGGCTGGATGTCCGGCGGGTTTTGTGGAGCTGGTCTATTGAGAAGGTCCCCAAAATATTCTGTCCACCTCTTCATTTGCTCTTGTATATTGCTGAGCAGTTTCCCATTCTTGTCTTTTATGAGGCAACTTGTTTGCTTGTATTTCCCTGTTAGCTTCTTTGTGCTGCTATACAGTTCTCTCATATTTCCTTTGGCTGCAGCATCTTCTGCCTCTCTTGCCAACTCCTCAGTATACTTCCTCTTGTCTCTTTTGATACTTCTTTTTACTTCTTTGTTTGCTTCTGTGTACACTTCTTGAGCCTTGGCTTTGGAACTTCTGGTTTTGCTTGTGTTTAACTCTGCTTTCTTGTTTTTTCTGTCTTTTATCTTATTGATGGTTTCTGTTGTTATCCATGCTTTTTGTTGTCTTTCCCTTTTCCCCAATATTTCTTCACATGTCTCCTTCCATACAGTTTTGGCCTGCTGCCAATAGTCTTCTGTATTCTCTACATCTTCCAGCTGTTGGAGCACTTGGAATTTGTTGGATACTGTGACCGCAAATTTGTCTCTTGTTTCTTGATTTCTTAGCTGTCCTACATTATACTGTTGTCTATAATTTTGCATTGTTGCATATCTCTTGAGTTTCATTTTTATTTTGGCTATCAGAAGATGGTGATCTGATGCCACATCTGCTCCTCTGTATACCTTTACATCCTGCAATGATGATCTAAACTTCTTGTTTATGCATATATGATCAATCTGATTTTCTGTTCTATGATCTACTGATATCCATGTTGCCTTGTGTATTCTCTTATGTGGAAACATGCTTCCTCCTATAGCCAGTTGATTTGAAGCACAGAAGTTTGCGAATAGTTCTCCATTTTCATTCATTACTCCTAGCCCATGTTTTCCCATGACTTCTTCAAATCCGGTGTTGACTGTACCTATCTTTGCATTCATGTCACCCATCAAAATTGTGATGTCTCTTCTTTTTACTTTATCCATAATTTCCTGTAGTTTAGTATAAAATGCTTCTTTCACAGACTCTTCTTTGTCATTAGTTGGTGCATAACATTGGATGACATTTACATGAATTTCCTTTTTAGCTGTTTTGAAAGTAGCTGTTATTATTCTGGGTCCAACAGCTTCCCATTCAATGAGTGCTTTCTGTGCTTCTTTAGATAACATAAGAGCTACCCCTTCACTGTGGTATGAACTTTCGTCTTCCTGTCCTGAGGACAGCACCAATTCACCTGTGATGAGTTTCTTCCTGTCTACCCCCTTCCACTTTGTTTCACACATTCCCAAAACCTCGATTTTGTATTCCCTCATTTCTGCTGCCACTTGCGCCACTTTCCCTTGTTCGTTTAATGTCCGAACATTCCAGGTGCCAAATCTGGAAGTTCTCCTAGAAGAAAGAAGGTTAGTCAGCAACACAGACTCCTTTCGGCTTTCTCTGTGTTGCATCATACGCCTCCCCGCGAGAGGACCTTCCCCTGTCTTGGATGGCTGTGTTTTATTTTCTTTATTTGACTTGTCCATATTTGTTGAAGTTTTTTGTGGTTTAAATTTTTTACAGGATGGGGTAACCGGCCCCATGCCCAACCCTCCTTAGTCGCTTTCTACGACATGCTTGGCAGGGGACAGTGTTACTATTCTTTGCTCCCCTTTCGGGCCCCGGTAACACACGGGTGATAATATATATATATCATTAAATGGCTTTTCATCTCTAATGGCGTTATTTCGCACTCCTGTGTGGGACAAAATCAGAAACTATGGGTTTCAAGATAAAAGACTTCATGTCGGTCTTCCAGAGTTTCTCGTCTGAAGCGGTGACCGACATCAAAAGACTTTCTGTAATCCTAGCGATTTTATCTGTTGAATGCTCGTGTTCCAAGATCAAAGGATATTAGGGATTTTTAGATTTGCCATCAGCAAACTTCAAAGATGTCTGTTATCTCTCTCTCCCTCTCACGTGCTGTCTGTCAAGTATTATATGATTGACAGATGAACTCGCGTGAGTTGAACGAGGTAAAACAAAGCGTGATTTGTTTCCTGTTATGACTGACAGGTCAACAAAGATTGTAAACACTGCGTTAGCCCGTGTTTACGAGAAAGAGGTCGGGGACAAAAGGGTGAGCTGTAGAAATCAAAGACAGTTGGTATAATGCATGCTTTTAGCAAGCAAATCAGAGAGCAGCTATAAGGTTACAATAAGCTGTCAGATTACTGTAGGCTCTTTTTCCATTACACGTCACACAATGCTCTGTATTTTACTGTCCTTATTTACCAATGTAAATTGGAAACGTAATTCTCGTTGGTTATACTTTAATTTCTTCAATTACCTTTCTTATTAAAAGTTGCTCGAGTCGGTTCAAGACGTCTCCAGGATTTATACTCATGCAATATCTGTTTGAGATAAACCACGTTATTCACCATGAACGCAAACGACTAAACGCCACCCCCACCATCTCTAAAGTAATCCCATCACTGTCTTTTCATTAATCTTGCTGCCTCAGGAGTCAGTTATGTGACAGTCCTATTATTTCCAGAGACAGGTATCTAAAAATTCTACTGTCTTTAGAATCAGATACATAATTATTCTCCCGTGCAGTTTCGCGGGGCTTTCCGAAGAAGCAAATAACGAATAAGGCTACGACACCTTAAACTTAAAGATGCCTTTCTCAGAATACTACGCTAAATAAATTAAACTGATTTCAATAAGTGTCGTGTCGTGTCGTGTCGTGAAGGAAAATTGATTAGACAAAGAAAGAATAACACTATTGCTCCATCGTGCATGTCTTACAAGGCGACTGATGTGTTACTGGCAACATCATGATGTAAAACCTACTGCTAGAGAAACCACAACTGCTAGATCAAGTAAATGCTTTGTGCAGCCTTCCTGCAAGGTGACCAGTGACAGTGATGGCTGTATACTCCATAAGGATCGAAAAATACGATGATGATGATGATGATGATGATGAAGATGATGATTGTGAACAAAAATTGATAATGTACGTTTTTCTAAGACAATGGACACAGAAATAGCCAGGACAAAAGAACTAAAACAGTAGAGAATAAAAAGTGTGAAAAAAAATCTAAATTGCGTTAACGATAAAATAAATGATAAAATAAATTATACAGGCCGTAAATGGAAATCACTATTACCACATTCTCCTGTTATATTGCTTCAGCAAATTGAAGTCCTAAGAGTGATCCGTCTTGTCACCACAGTTCTAACTTCGTAGCCTAAATATATTGAGAAAGCCTTGATTTTATTACAGTGGGTCTTGTATATTATCTGGCAGAGTTCATTCACTTACATATCACGTAAAGGTGCACATATGTAACGTCATGTTTTAAGACATAGAGCCACGTTCGTGCACATTTACTGTGTACAGTGTCTTAATCGTTAATAAGACGAAGTCACGGGCCTACCATATACATTTACAAGCAACCGAACTCAAGTTAAAAAAAAAATTCTTTCTCCCGACTCGAAAATAAGAAAGATTTATATATGCCACGTGTTTCATTTTGTTCTTGTAACTTTGTCCTGTTATCTATCGATATTTGGTCAAGTTGTTATTTTCTTTGAAATTAACGTGACGCTCAGCTTTTATCCGTTCTAGATTGCTATTCGTTGTATAGTTTTGTTCATTTTCTTGTGTTATCAAAGCTTTCCACCATCTTCCTTTATACTTTCTCTCTCAGGCAATTTTTAGGTTTCACTCAGCCTCTAAAACGAATGCTAAAGTTTCCCACAGTCGATGTTTTAAAACTTCTTCCTCTTCCTCGTTCGAATTCAGACTTCCACATTAATGACTATAATAAAGGCAGTAGTCAGGAACTGACATCTCCAAACAGTTTTTCGTGGGGAGAAGCAGATTGTTGCCATATGCTGCTCCGTCCATTTTAAAACAATCAGTAAACATACATCTTTTCTTAGGAAACCATCATCATTATCACTCTGCATCTCTCCATGGAACAAGGACGTTCAACAAACTTTAGGTCAAATGTTTCTGTCCTGTGCTATCAGCTCAAGGTCTTTCCATGTATTCCTTATTCCTTTCATACCTGAATCCAATTCTTTTCTTCGTGTGTTCTTCCGTCTCTCTGTGCCTCTCCTACCCTGGGCATTCCAGAACAATAACTGTCTTGTAATGCAATCAGCAGGTTTCCTCAGTGAGTGTTCTACCCATCTCCAACGTCTTCTTCTTATTCCACTGGCACTTGTCTAGTTCGTGTCGTTAGTTCCAAAATAGCCATTTCGTCATATTATTTCAATCCGTCTTTTCTATGGAAGCACCTAGTTATGAAAGTCTGCACTTTCTTGTTTGTTTTACTTAGGAAATACCTGGTAATAATTATAAAAATCCTTGAAAACTCCATGCAAGTTATTTTAAAGTGTTGCAAGTGATACATGGTCGCATGTAGTAACTGTGGGTTTTAAAGTGTTGCAAGTGATACATGATCACATGTAGTAACTGTGGGTTTTAAAGTGTTGCAAGTGATACATGATCACATGTAGTAACTGTGGGTTTTAAAGTGTTGCAAGTGATACATGATCACATGTAGTGACTGTGGGTTTTAAAGTGTTGCAAGTGATGCATGATCACATGTAGTGACTGTGGGTTTTAAAGTGTTGCAAGTGATACATGGTCACATGTAGTAACTGTGGGTTTTAAAGTGTTGCAAGTGATACATGATCACATGTAGTGACTGTGGGTTTTAAAGTGTTGCAAGTGATACATGATCACATGTAGTGACTGTGGGTTTTAAAGTGTTGCAAGTGATGCATGATCACATGTAGTGACTGTGGGTTTTAAAGTGTTGCAAGTGATACATGGTCACATGTAGTGACTGTGGGTTTTAAAGTGTTGCAAGTGATACATGGTCGCATGTAGTAACTGTGGGTTTTAAAGTGTTGCAAGTGATACATGGTCGCATGTAGTAACTGTGGGTTTTAAAGTGTTGCAAGTGATACATGGTCACATGTACTAACTGTGGGTTTTAAAGTGTTGCAAGTGATACATGGTCGCATGTAGTAACTGTGGGTTTTAAAGTGTTGCAAGTGATACATGGTCACATGTAGTAACTGTGGGTTTTAAAGTGTTGCAAGTGATAGATGATCACATGTAGTAACTGTGGGTTTTAAAGTGTTGCAAGTGATACATGATCACATGTAGTAACTGTGGGTCTCTTATTTGACAAAGGAAGAATTATGCCTACTGTTCTCTCAGGCATGTCGTATCAGGCCACTAATGTGAAGTTGTGTACATGGGGCTGGCAACCTCATCATGTAAAACATATGGAACTTCTTCATCATCATTTTCCTTTGCGTTCCCCACGGAGAATAGAACCAACCCTACAGCTGGATGTAGAATCGTACACATATATTGGTAGTAATATAGACAATGATATCGAAATAAGAATACAAAAACCAAGAGGAGCTTTCAGTGCATTGGGAAACATATGGAGAACAAGAGAAATCAAGTCCAACACAAAAATAAGAATCTTCAACTCAAATGTGAAGTCAGTCCTATTGTATGGCTCTGAGACATGGAGAACAACAAAAGCAACAACTAAAAAGTTACAGACTTTTATAAACGGGTGCTTGCGTAGAATAGAAGGACTGAAATGGTATGACAAAGTCACAAATGTGGAATTAATGACAAGACCCAGACAAGTGCCAGTGGAACAAGAACTGAGAAGAAGACGCTAGCGATGGATAGGACACACATTGAGGAAACCTGTTGATAGCATTATAAGGCAGTCATTGTTCTGGAATTCACAAGGAAAGAGAGGCAGATAAAGAAAAATAACACATGGAGAAGAGAACTGGATACAGAGGTGAATATGATGAGGAAAATATGGAAAGAACGAGCGCATGGCACAGGACAGAAAGATTTGGCATGTGTTTGTTAAAGGCCTATGCTCCTCGGGGAGCTAAAGGGTATTGAGACTGCAGCGTGTCCTCTTTACATGAAGCCTGCACCAAGAATTCACATGCTTTTGAAGCGGGGATTTCTGTAGCAGATACATTGTCAGAATCTCCTATCACGAATACGTTCGTGCTACTAATGTTCCCAGAATTGTTAAGTATATTCCTGCCTCGGTGATGTTCCAGGTATTGTCATGTAAATGTATACTTTTATAATGTTACAATTATTCTCATGCCAATTTATGATTTAATGGTGTTCCAAGTATTCTCATATTAATTCATACTTTGATGATGTTGTAAGTATTGTTATTTAAATGTATACTTTCATGATGTTACACGTCTTCTCATGTAAATTCATGCTTTGGTGATGTCCCAATTATTCTCATGCAAATTCATGCTTTTGATGATGCTCAAAGTGTTCTTCTGTAGATTCATGATGTGACTATGCACATCTGTTTTTACACTCGTACTATTTTGAGTCCAGATTCCATTCCGCTTCATTCTTTTGTTGGACGTTAAGAATCACAGGCATCATAAATAACATCATAAGGACAAATTCTGCAACCCAAAAAAAAAAAAACCAGACAGCTACATTTCCAAAACTGGAAAGAAACACCAAACTTAGTAGATACCGACAGAAAAAAAGCAATATGAGACAGTTAGATATAGATGGTGGGAAATCGGGGGTGGGGTGGGGGGGGGGGGGGGGAGAAGAGAAATTGCATATAACTAAAAATCAAAAGCAACTCACAAAACAAAACTCCAATAAAACTCTCTGACAAATTCGTATATGAGAAATAAACACGCTAATCTATCCTGAAAACTATGATGCCAACAAACGATGCTCAGCTGTGAACTTTGCTAAGCTTTAACTCGCAATTTATGAACCTGACCAACAGCGAAATTTCCGAAATAAAGAACCTTTACATTGATTCATTGCCAATGTCATGATAGTCTTATTGTATAGCTTCGAAACATGGAGAACAACAAAGACAAAGACAACATTCAAGGGGTTACAGCCTTTCATAAATGGATGCTGGCGTTGAACAGACGGATTTAAGTAGTGTGACAAGATCACCAATGTAAAACTAGTGACAACATCACCAATGCAGAACTAGTGACAAGATCACCAATGTAGAACTAGTGACAAGATCACCAATGTAGAACTAGTGACAAGATCACCAATGTAGAACTAGTGACAAGATCACCAATGTAGAACTAGTGACAAGATCACCGATGTAGAACTAGTGACAAGACGCAGTTAGGTGCCAGTGGAACAGAGGATGAGAAGAAGACGCTGGCGATGGGCTGGACTCACACACAGTAAGAGATGTGTAGGGAGACCGAAAAACCCACAGAAAAGAAAACCGGAGACATACAAGAAAGGATTAAAGAAGACATAGAACGACATTGAGCTGATGGCACAGTACATGCAGGTTTGGAAGGTATTTACTGAAGGCCTTCACTCCGTGAAGATAGGAAGGGTAATGATTAACAGATTAAGACATTTGATAAACTTGTAACTGTCACAACCAAGAATGAATCAATATATAAACAATAAGCATTGCGTTTAAGAAAAAAAAAAGCTTCTGCAGTATTAACAACCTGGTCATTGGAGGAACACTTTTTCCACACAAAGAAGTGCACGTTAACGTGGGAATCATCAAACGGACGGGACAGAAACCAGATAGATCACATAACGATCAATGGCAGATGGAGACATGCACTACAAGACGTGAAAGTAAGAAGAGGCGCAGATGGGGGAAGTGATCATCACCTAGTAGTAGCAAGACTAAAGCTGCTGGACCACTTGCAGTAAAACATAAAAGATATAACATCACGAAACTTAAGGACTCCCTCACAAGAAACGATTTCGTGGTTGACATAAAGAGACGATATCAGATTGCCAAAAGCCAGGAAAGTCAGAGACCGATGATGTCGACCAGAAATTCAACACCATCTCAACAATATACAGAGACAGCAGCAAGTCATGCTTGGGATTCCAAAAAAGAAAAGGGCCAAGAATGGATAACACCAGAAACGCTAAACACCATAGCAAAGAGAAAGGAAATGAAAAGAAAGAAAACAGAAGCTAAGTCTCCTAGGTTAAAGGCAATATACAAGTATAGTGAACAGTACAGTCAGCTGGACAAGGAAGTAAAACGTCAAACCCGTGCTAACAAAAGAATATTTCTGGATGACCTTGCAAGATGGGCAGAAGAGGCAGCACTGAGAAATGAACAAAGCACAGTTTATAAAATAACTAAAACTGTCAGTGGAAAATGAGGTGCAAACAACATAACGTTGTTATGTATTTCGAGACAAGCAAGGAAATCTCATCACCACAGCACAGGGGCAGGAAACAAGATGGGGAGAGCACTTCACACTCTGAATAAGGAACCACCAGAGACTCAGCTGAATGTTCCTGAGGCTGAAAGTGACTTAGACGTAAATACTGACATACCAAGTGCTATATCGGTTGTAAGGAGTTGGAATTCCTAGGTCACACTGTTTCTACAGGTCATATGTCTCCTGACGCAAAGAATATAGAGAAGTTAAAGAAAGCACCCAGACCTCAAACGAAGAAAGATATGAGATCATTCAGAAGTACATATCCCACTTTAACTCTCTGTGTGCACCATTAACTAACTTAACGAAAAAAGGACAGCCTGACAAAATCCAATGGAATGCTGCTTGTGAAAAAGATTACACAGAGCTAAAAGCAAAACTCACCAGCAAACCCATCCTTACGCTACCCGATATCACACAGGAATTTGTATTAAGGACGGACGCTAGCAGTGTTTGGCTCTAATTTAGTCCATCGACAAATTTTCACCTTACCTGTATGGGACACACTTCATTGTCCAAAGCGATCATCAACCTTTAACTTGGCTGCATCTAGAAAGTTAAATTCGAGATTGTTAAGGTGGAGTCTGCTTCTGGCGCCTTATTTCTTTAACGTGAATTACATTCCGGGAAGAGACAATGTAGGAGCTGGTTTTTTAAGTCGACACCCTATTACTCTGGAAGGACAGACGCAAAATGATTAACTACAGCAGGGGTTTACACGTCAGCTATGACAGGTCACAGCTAGGAAAGGATGGGGCTATGTCGTGAAACGAGTGTGTAACCCCACTTCTTAGTTAATACACTATGTCGGGATACAAATATGCCCCAGCCAATCAACAAGCACCGTTCACCAGTCTCTGAGCCGGAATAAATTACACGAAGTATACGCCAGGGAAAAAAAAACTTAAGCCATGTTTTTTTGGATGTCGGTTGCGGCCATCTTGTCACCCAATATGGCGGAAAAACAGAATAAATTAGGCATAAGCCCTGTTTTTCGGAAGTCGGCGTAGGTCATGGATTGTACGACGGGTGGTACTAAACTGCATGTAACGAATCAGCTTGCCACGCCGAGAACCAAACAAAAGCATTCCTTAAGCTTACATCTACCTATATATACGGGAGAGATTTATTCATTAACACACACACACTCAAACACGAGGCCAGCACGACCTACTGGGACAAGAGAAAGCTGTCAACCTTTGATTTATTGCTTAACTGCGTGACCGGGAACTCTTGTTGCTTCACTAAAGACGACTGGCCTGTTTAAATCTTGGAGGGTAAATATACTTACTATACTTGTAGGAGAATAGGCCTACATCAGCATTTATACTACCTACACCTGTATATATATTTAATATAAATTGTTTCCATATGAATGTATCAGGTTACTGATTATATCTTGGGGAATTAGGTATAATGATTGTATTTCCTGATATGATTGATGAAGACGAAATCCAACCTGGAATATAACCAAAACAGTTCTTGTTAGGACTCAATCTATTGTCTCCCATAACTTCAATCTATTGTCTCAGATAACTCCAACCTGAAATATAATCAAAACAGTCCTTGTTAGAACTCAATCTATTGTCTCGTATAACTCCAATCTATTGTCTCCTATAACTCCGACCTGAAATATAACCAAACAGTCCTCGTCTCATATAACTCCTATCATCAGAACACAACAATATTGTTAGGATATATGTTACCAGCCAGTGTAGCACTTGTCAGAGAGGGCCTGGTATATTACAGGGGGAAGGAGATGGTTGTATCACACCTAGGTGTACAGATTATTGGATTTATTCATGTATTGAATTTATATTATTGGATGTATTCATGTATTTAATTTTTATTATTGGATGTATTCATGTATTGAATTTATATTATTGGATGTCTCCATGTATTAATTTATCAGAAAAAATGTTTGCAATTAGACACCTGTCTTGTCTCGCTATTGCTAACTCATACTGAGCCATGTTGTCATTCATCCTACATGCAGACACCTGAGACACGCTCATCTCATACACACTAGAAATAGGTGGGCTTGATGACAGAAATTAGCCCCTATTTTTACTTGTTACAGGTTTTATTCGTGTCATCAAACCTGAGGTCGTATGTCCAGTCAATCCAGCTGCCTGGAACTTTGCAGGAGCACAGTGATTGCGCAGGAGCTACATCTTTAGTCCCCCTCAGTCTTGGGTGGGCTAACGAAACGATCGTCAGCGGGTGTTGAGTGCAAGAAATTAAGGACAGAACTGTTTCAAGAGATGAGTACACATTAGTACCATTTCTGTCAGCAATTGTGAGCATTTAACTGTCAAGGACAAAAAAACTGAGTAGCATAGCAAGAGACAAAAATAACAGCATAGCTGATAAATTTTATTTATATACTTAATTAACAGCACAGCTGATATAAATTTGTTTCCTATAATTGGAAAACTTGTTGTAATATATATATCTATATAAATATAAATATTTGTAAATCATATGTAAACTTACAAATCCATTACATTCCATCTTCCAACATCCATCCTTCAGCACAAGAGTAGATAGTGTATATACTAAATAAATAATAAGGAAATTGTATTTGTACGACTTGTCAATTTTATAATTGTTAAGTAAAATCTGTTTCCTTGTTTTAATATCACAGTTAGTTACACAGCGGGGGTGGCAAGTTATGACTGTCTCCTCTGTACTAAATTTTCGAGATCAGATCATTCACAGCCGTAACTAATTTGTGATACCAGTAGTTCTCTCAGACACTGGGACTTCACTATTTTCCTGCAGAAATTCTACTTCTGTATTGTCAGTACTATACTGATCCTAGAGCCAATAAAAACCTCACGCCACAATGACTACTGGAAAAGTGTCGCTATATGACTACTGGAAAAGTGTCACTATATGACTACTGGAAAAGTGACGCTATATGACTACTGGAAAAGTATCGTGCGAGTTAGAAGTCGAAGTCGGACTTCTAAAATTTCAGGAGTCGGAAATATTTTTAGCCGACTCCACAATCCATTTTTATGCCATGAAAATGTAATTATCTATTTCCTATTTAACGCACGTTGTGTGGCCTGGTTCTACTGTTTATGCCATGACTGGATAATTACCGGTCTTCTATCAAGTGTTCGGTATATTGCCTGGTTCTTATGCCTATGTCTTGATCAGATAATTATCGGCTTTCTATCCAGTGCCCATAGTGTTAACCTGGTGTACTGCCATGTTATACTTCTGGAATGTGGCTTGTTATTTTCTCCATTCATCTTCTAATGACCCGTCCTGTATTTCTGATGCATCCATTCTAATACTGTATGTGTGTGCGGGACGTACGAGTTGCAGAGTGATTACAGCCCATGTTTCTCGAGACAAAGGGATCGGGTTCCAAATTAGGTTGCGTCACACTCCAGTCTAGCCAGCTGTAAAAAATAGTTACCTGACTCTGCTCCTGAGTTAGGGAAGATAAAGGCACAGAGACAGAGAACTGGTCACTGTCGTACAGATAGGTTGAGAGTTATTTTTAGCCCCGTCTGAGTAGAGTGGATGTTGATAAGTACGTGAGAAAAAAAGGTGTAATAGATTTCACGGGTGATAGTTTAAGGAACAAAATATGTCTATGGAATGAGTAAGTTTCTCTATTCCAGCCTATCTATACGACTATAATTTAGTACAAGACAACCTTGCCCTCCTCATACATATAAATATAAGTTTAACTACACACACAGCTATGTGACAACAAGACACACAAACGTGAAAATCTACGGTTAATTGGGAATGGGTCTGACCAACACACAAAGTTAAGTTTATTTTGTTGCTTATTATCATTTAAACTTGACAAAATCGAATATCTAAAGAAAGATCAAATAAAATCAGATTTACATACATATGAAAATAACAGAATAAATGTGCCCTCCGCCTATGGATAAATGAACCCAAAGGTCAAAGGTTAGCACTATATTACAGAATAGACAGTAAAGAAACAAGTTCCTACTATATGCTACTGATACCGCCTAGGTTTGCTGATTTCTCACTGAATGTAAATAAACGTTAATGTTATATAGTCTGTTTACACCCACTGTTGCGAGTGTAGTGGTTTGGTCTATATCATCGCCACACAGGCTAATTCAATATATGTGTGCTGCTGACCTGTCACTGTGTCTGGAATGTTGACCTGGGTGTGTGTTGATATGTTCGCACACCACAGTACGTACATAAGGGTACATGCAGGAGTCAAGAAGGGTTGCAAACGACTGGAACAGTTCGATACTGTTTATTCCGTTACAACACAGATACGATGACATAAATGACACACATTCGACAGCAAAACACGAATCATAGTATATAATCTCCACACTGCATCAATACCTAATACGGCCTGTCCTAATCCTGGACTTATAATAGCTTAATAGCTTCATACATCTCCACACTGCAGTTAATATATAATATGGCCTGTCCTAATCCTGGACTGATAATAGCTTAACAGCTTCACAAATCTTCATACTGCAGTTAAACATAATATGGCCTGTCCTAATCCTGGACTAATAATAGCTTAATAGCTTCATACATCTCCACACTGCAGTTAATATATAATATGGCCTGTCCTAATCCTGGACTTATAATAGCTTAACAGCTTCATACATCTCCACACTGCAGTTAATATATAATATGGCCTGTCCTAATCCTGGACTTATAATAGCTTAACAGCTTCATACATCTCCACACTGCAGTTACTATATAACATGGCCTACAAAAGTACCTTAATACACAGCGAAGCCTGCATCACCCGGCAGCTTCATTAATCTTCACAATATGGCCTACGAAAGTACTTCAATACATAGCAAAGCCTGCATCACACGGCAGCTATAATAAGGTTCATATGGCCTAAACAAATCTTCACTGCAGTGTATCACATAGGCTGTACACACAGCGAAATATCTAAGTCGACATTTTCTCAAATCCTACGTAGGCATACATTATCCAAAAACACTGGGACTCGACCTACACGGTCCACGCCCAAAACACAACTCCCTCAATCACACACTAGTCCCGCCAAAAAACCCGTCACGAGATTCGGTTGTCTTGAACACCGTTCTCGATAACACATGCAGACTAGCGAGCTATTCACATGACTCAAAACAGTACAGAATAAATACATTAAACAGCGTTCACACGCTTATCTGTACTCTGTCACCCGAAAATAGGAAAAGATAATTCTATCCTAAAGTCAAACAAGTATCCGCTTAATCAAGCGTTGCAACTCGAAATTTAATATGTTCAAAACATTCTAAAGATTACTTCCCCTTCCATAAGTTCCACCTGCAACAGTTACCACCCGCTCCGGGAAAAAAAAATGATTCTATCATTTTTTTTTGAAAAAATTAACTCCCAAAAACGAAAAATTTAGAAGACAATTAAGCTCTAACGTATGCCTACAAAAATATCTTATTTTAAATCAAATTATATCTACAACAAATATCAGCATTAAAGTGTAAAGTAGCAATTAAAGCATACAGCATAATCAGCTAAGTATAAAAAGTAATTAGCTAAATATACAAATATGATCAGTTTCAGTTCCAAAATTAATTCAAGTATACGTATATTTAGTACAAACCAAACCGAAAACAACCAATCGAAAGAGAAAACACAAGATCAATCAAAAGAAGAATGATCTGTAAAAAAAAAGGAAAGTAAGAACTCAACAATACCATATACTCATAATTAAGTTGGACAATTACATGTAAAATAAATACAACTATCATAAGTAGATATGTTATATCAAGTCATATAACCACTCCAACAATACAAAGAATAGAGGTATAAGTGTTGAAAGAAGACAAAGTATACAAATAGAATCAAGTAAAACGAAGATGAGGTACGAAATTATAAACAAGATATGAAATCCATACCGAAAAGACAACAGAAAAGGAGGAATGAAATGAAGAATAGTTACCAAAGACAGATAGAAAGCAAAGGCACGAACGCAAAGAAAGTCAATAACAGTATATACTAATAACTGTTTTGATCAGATAACCTATTCAAAAATAAATATATAAACATGATCGAAAGGCACAACACAAAATATCAAAGTATATCTATACTAATACCACCAAAAAATAATTTATAACTAAACAAAACCTAATAAGTAATTTAACTAAGTTATAAGAGTTATACAAAACGAAAATAAATAAATTATAGGCATCGAACAAACAAGTAATAGCATTACTATAACTAATACGACCAACGCACAATCAAGCGCTAAAAATAAAAAATACATCATAATAAAAAACAACTTTTTACAAGAACTAATCAATCTACATATCAATGATATCACGAAGTCAAATGCTGGGCACACCCAACAAAAAATTACAATGCCAAAAAAAAAAAAAATCATTTTTTTCAACAGTACCGTACAAACATTTTTTTCTCGATAAGTTACATAAAAACAGTATTTAATTTTTAAGTAATTCAATAATACTTTAAGTAAAGCCTAATAATGAAATCAATATTTTAACAAAATGAGTGAAATATAAAACAAAAATCCTATCTCGAAGAAACCTTTAAATCAACACATGTAAATTTAATTTATCCTTTAAGTTCTTTCTGCTGACAATTACGTTCAGCTCAGTAAAATGCTATTTAGCTATAACTCTATCTCTTACTCAAATCGATAAGATATACATTATAAATAAATCTACACTTTGTTGCTAAGATTAAATATGCAAAAGGTTCTATAAAAATATCTACAAAAAAAAATAAGTTTTTTTTTTTTTAAATAATCTGCTAGGAAAATAATCTGCATGTCTGACTGGCAAGAAAATCAAGTTCTGGAAAAATCGAAGTTTCACAAAAAGTTAACAAATCCAAATACAAGATCATGTATGATACATGCAAGCTATTTTCAAAATTACATTTCACAACATACCAGATAATACACATCTTCTCTGTATGTTCTATATATTAATTAATCATGACACCAAAACATAAGAAAAATATAAATTAAGTGAATAACGAACACTCAGGACTATCTAAAAGTAACCACTACATCAACACAATAAATGAGTTTGTGCAATCTCATCATGTACAAAACTATCCTAAACAACACAGTTGCAAAAATTCTAAGTTGAACAGAGTAGTATAAAGGATAATAATTACATACTACACATTATCAACACAATAATATATAAATAGCATAAAAATGTATTAATACATCATCAAACTACCGACATATAAATAACAATAAAAAATTATGGCAATCAAATGATGCATAGAAATAATCATTACAACAAAATTATATGTTATTTCAAAACAACAACATGTCATGTACTAATATAGAATACAAAAATATTTACTATCTTCACATAAAAAAAAATAAATCAGACGCGAAGTCTCCCACTCTCTTGTAAACATGCTTGACCTTCAGAAAGTAACCATCAGTTGCTATTTAGACGCTGACAGGTTTCGGTTGACTACTCGAGCGGAAAGTTGACTCACATTTCTGACCGTCAATATGTCACAGAAGCCTTGACCCTTATCGTAACGTAGCTTCTGTCAACAAATACAAATGAAAATTTCCATTTTACTCAATAGTGAAATTTAATGAAAAAAAAAAACGTAGAAATCACGTTTACAATTACCCAGTACCGGCTTGTGTAAAAACCCGGTCTCTTCACAATGTCACCAGCTCTCTCTATCACATGTAGATATCATAGAATTCTTGGGGACAACATGACCGACCTTGAATGTCGCCGCTGCCTTACGCTGAAACAAAGTCTCACATTCACAACAACAAGTAGAGCAAGCAATAGTATTCAAGCATCCACTGTTATTTTTACTCTGTTTACTTTGATTATAAATGACTCTGGGCTCATGTTGAACAAAATTAGCACAATTGCGCTTATTATTTGTTCTATGATCACAATACTTATTATTACCGTTGTCTTGTTTACAAAAAATGACTTTAGTCTTTTGTTTAGGAACATTACTCTGGTGATGTAAAGCAACATTTGAAAAGCTATTATCTCTATCATACTTTCCAACATTCTTACAATCAAAACTTTGAGATTTGTTAAATTGTCTACAGTATCTACGAGAGGGAAAATTATTATTTTCTGATCTCCCTTGGTACTGTTTACTCTTGGGGTTATCTCTCTTTCTAGAACTGTTTTTCTTTTCCCTTATGGGAATATATTTACCAATAGTTTCAAAATGACTATGCTGAGTTTGACAACTGCCAGAAACAATAGTATCTCTATTGTTCCGCATATGGGTTTCATCTTTGGAACAAGTAGTAATAGTCTCAACACCCGCTATTAATTTCTGAGTATTTCCAATAGTCGAGAAATATTTGCTTTTATGAGTCTTGACCTGAAATTTATCAATTTTCTTTTCCTGACCAACAGAACTGGTTGTTACACAAGAATCTTTATTGTTCTGACGCCAAGAATTATCACTGGAACTATCAGTAATATTAGAACTAGGAAAGTTGTATTTCCCACGATAAGATCTATATTTACTATGTATGACATCTCTCTGAGCTACTTTCTGTCTATCATTGTCAACATTGACAGAAGAGCACCTTTTGTTTTTCAAAACCATATCTAGTAAGCCAAATATTCTTTCCCTTGCTTCCGCAATTTCATTATCTTTAAGTGAAATCGTTTCACTTAACCTTTTATTTAACTCCTTAACAGCCAAAACTTTGTCGCTTTCTTCTGCTAGTAAATTTTCAATTTTAGCGACCTTCTCTTTCTCAGCCGTCAACTCCACTAATGTCTCTTTCTCTAACTGTTCTTTATTTGCTCTCAACTGAGTCAACTCTAGTTGTAGTGACTGATTCTTAATATAATCATTGCTATCATTAAGCTCATCAATCTTTTCTGGAATCATCTCATTCTTTTCTTCCTGCTGGAGACGAAGATTCGCAATATCATCCATTAAATCAAGAAGTGACTCTGTATAATCTCTATCACGTTTATCGGTCTCAACTTTCAAATTCTCATAAATCTGTTTATTTTGTTGGACCTCCTGTGTAATATTTTCTACCTCAATTTGCTTATCTTTCATCTGGACTTCCAATTGCTTTATCTTCAACAATGCTAAATCCAAACTTGCCTGCACACTAGCAAGTTCTGAGTTTGACTTTTGCAATTCACCCGTAAGTCTAGACACTGTTTCATGTACTTTACTCACTTCAGCGGTACTCTCTAAGAAGTTTTCCCTTTGTTGTTTTTTTCTTCTTAATTCCTCATCTTCTAACCTCTTTTTCTGATCAACAGAAATGTCGTTGCGCATTATCTTACGTATACTCTTCAATATCTGATCGCGCTCAACACCCATATAGTGGTACGAAAACAATCGAAGATCCATAAGCAGTAACTGCGCTAAATCTTTAGCCATCCTTAGATGAGGATGAGAGTGAAAATTCTCCTCAGCAAAATATCTTAGCGCTCTTGACGCATTGACCAAAAATCTGTCTATCACATGTTCCTCAAGCTGTGGGCCTTTTAATTGTTGATAATCTCTACCTTCTTCCCACAAATAAGCCAATATAGGCCTCATATCCTCAGGATCTATCTCATCATCATCCATAGTGATTCACTTACTTAAATCAATATATCTAGTAATCACATATAGTTATGACAAATTACTGTCTACAAAAGTTGGGACAATCACCCTTCCAGCTCACAAAGTTAAGTATCTGTCAAGAAATGAGCTTATTCCTCAATTCTGTATCACCAATTACTTTTTATAGCACCTTTATCAAGTCACATCATTATCAGGAAAATCGACATATGTCAACAGCCATTAACACCTATGCATCAAATCTTAATCATATGTCAAATTAGACATAAACAACAATAATAACAAAATGAGCAATTAGGGAGGCCCAGCGACATATATGAAGTGACACAATTTACACAAGACACAATCACTTATCTGTCAATGATCCCGCTTCTTTTCCGCCACGACACTGGATATCACATAGACTGCTAAAACCTCCACTGCAGGATAGCACTGCAACTTGATTCGTTTCTCTTCCGGTAATTTCGTCAATATGATATGTGCTTAACAATGCACAAGTTGACAGGAACCATAATACAGCACACACTGCAACTCTTGACTCTTCTGTAGTCTGAAATGTACACGGCAACTCCGTGTATCATAACATCTTGAACTTGTGATGGTGACCACTGGCACAGGTAACCCGAATATTGCAGAAATCTGTCACAACCCGTACAAATGCTGGTACAAATACTGTCCAAGTCTAATTGAACTTCCTTGACCACTGCAGACGTTGTTGTCGTCTATAGGCATGAAATAGGACGTCAATTGCTACTGGTGTAAAGTTGCCTTCTACCACGAATAAAGCGTGCGTCGTTTCTCAAATGCGCCACCCAGGCAGATAATAACTAGGTCACAGTTCTGAAGTACAGGAGATTCAAGCCACGCCTACATAAGGTCAATTATAACAAAGTCAAGTGTTCTACACTCTTGTCACGTGCAAGTCATATGTATTATTTTCAACTTGTAGTGACTGATCCTCTAGATATGTTATGGTCTGGTGGACAAAATTTGATTCACTTTATCCTCTTGCTTCAAGTACATATCACTGTAGAGGTAACAATTTCTTAATCGTATACGCCACTCAGGCACATCTTAAATCATATCCAATGATACGAAAACTACGCCACTTAGGCTATCGACGCGAATAGTCGTAGATGTCAGATCCTGTTAACTGAAAACCACCAACTGATACAAAAGTGGTTTCAGTCTGAAATGTTATTACTGTTATTACTGGCCATAAATGTACTCGCATTCGCTAGCAATACACTAGTCAATATAATATAATACTGCATTGATACCTAATACGGCCTGTCCTAATCCTGGACTTATAATAGCTTAATAGCTTCATACATCTCCACACTGCAGTTAATATATAATATGGCCTGTCCTAATCCTGGACTTATAATAGCTTAACAGCTTCATACATCTCCACACTGCAGTTAATATATAATATGGCCTGTCCTAATCCTGGACTGATAATAGCTTAACAGCTTCACAAATCTTCATACTGCAGTTAAACATAATATGGCCTGTCCTAATCCTGGACTAATAATAGCTTAATAGCTTCATACATCTCCACACTGCAGTTAATATATAATATGGCCTGTCCTAATCCTGGACTTATAATAGCTTAACAGCTTCATACATCTCCACACTGCAGTTAATATATAATATGGCCTGTCCTAATCCTGGACTTATAATAGCTTAACAGCTTCATACATCTCCACACTGCAGTTAATATATAATATGGCCTACAAAAGTACCTTAATACACAGCGAAGCCTGCATCACCCGGCAGCTTCATTAATCTTCACAATATGGCCTACGAAAGTACTTCAATACATAGCAAAGCCTGCATCACACGGCAGCTATAATAAGGTTCATATGGCCTAAACAAATCTTCACTGCAGTGTATCACATAGGCTGTACACACAGCGAAATATCTAAGTCGACATTTTCTCAAATCCTACGTAGGCATACATTATCCAAAAACACTGGGACTCGACCTACACGGTCCACGCCCAAAACACAACTCCCTCAATCACACACTAGTCCCGCCAAAAAAACCCGTCACGAGATTCGGTTGTCTTGAACACCGTTCTCGATAACACATGCAGACTAGCGAGCTATTCACATGACTCAAAACAGTACAGAATAAATACATTAAACAGCGTTCACACGCTTATCTGTACTCTGTCACCCGAAAATAGGAAAAGATAATTCTATCCTAAAGTCAAACAAGTATCCGCTTAATCAAGCGTTGCAACTCGAAATTTAATATGTTCAAAACATTCTAAAGATTACTTCCCCTTCCATAAGTTCCACCTGCAACAGCTACCCGATAAAGTTAACAAGTTTTAGCAAATCCAATGTTGATAAAGTTCCTGTAACAAAGAAAAATATTCACTCTCTCTGTCATACAATGGTCACTCAATCACGCTTACCTACTCTTGGTGATATCCCTTGAAAATACAATTATCCTGAATATAAAAAGTGCCAGGTTTTATTTCCCAAATTGGCCCCAGTCCATCCCCTAACAAGTCAAGACTAGCGAGGTGAACGCCGAATCTGGTGTGGGTTTTTCCTGGATGAACAAATGTCACCGCGAATAGTTAATGTAGCAAAACGTGCTCTTGAGGTTCACAGTTAAAAAAAGGAGGAAAATGCTTCCAGTATTGGGAGACATCTGGTTGCTAAAAAGGTTACGAATGATGATGATGATAATCCTATCGGCTGACTCTATAAGAGAGCGCCGATTCTTAAACAGCGTAACTTTCTGGATAAACCCGCTTGAATACGACTGTCAGAGATCGGGAGTGTAAGTGTTCTTTTGTATACCCCAGTGGGCTAGTAAAATTGGAAAAATATTTTGTAAGTCCAGTTAAATTTACTAGTTAAAATGTTTCTCATGTATCTTTGGCAAGTCCTTGCTCACAAAAGAAATTAGTGATGCACAAGCCAAGAAAGGACAACATTAACCAATCAGTAAATAAAGAAAAGACCGCTGGACGCTCATGATCAGGTTTGCTAGGAATAAAAAACATTTGTGGAAAAATGCTACTATTATATATATATATATATATATATATATATATATATGTATATGTATATATATATATATATATATATGTATATATATATATATATATATATATATATATATATATATATATATATGTATATGTATATGTATATGTATATGTATATGTATATGTATATGTATATGTATATATATATATATATATATATATATATATATATATATATATATATATGCATACAGACGGGGACAAGACGATCTCTTATCTACTCCGTCAGTCTTAATTAAAGTTAAACGGCACAGGTGTTTTCCTTTACGCCTATACGGTCAGCTTTCGCTAGTGCTGAGATTAGGTCAGATGGAATATGCAACTCTCCCGCCGCCTCTCGCACCGGCAGCAAGCGTGCCATGTTAATTATTATTCAATTATCCATCCGCGCCCTTACATAAATATCGCCTGTCGTTAATAGCTATTGTCGGCGTCTGTTTGTCATCGTATGGTATTAAATAATAGGCACTTGCAATAAAACACAAAATGAAATACGTATAACGTTAATTCTTTTCTGTCACTATCCGTCGCGCCTAGCATAAAATCAGTCCACTAAAACCGTCTCTTCTTGTGTTGAGAAAGCGGGTGGTGAAAATTAACATTATAACTGAACATCTGGTATAAAATAGCTACGCGTTATTTTATTCCACTAGTTTTGCCAGCTAAAAAATCTAAATGAATTATAATGGTAATGCTAACACTTTTAATTGATAAAAGGTAACTCTTTTAAACACGTAAACACTAATCTCTATTACCAGAATATCAGAAGGAAAGATCCCCACGAATGCTATTAACACATTTTCCACAATGGTTCTAGAACTACGTGCTTAGACTATCCAAAAATTATGAGTGACAACTGATAGCAGGTTTAAGAAAACACAGGTTATATATCATCATGTTTCTCTGATCTATAGATGATGTTACTTTTCACACTATTGTGTGTACCGGAGAATCAGAAACATGAGTTTCCCAGATAAAAGTTTACGGTCAGCCTTCCGTCGAGTGCTTTTGTTCGTCATCAAAAGACATATCCGGGTAACGGGGTTCTCGAAGATTTTCTCTGTACGAATGCCTGCTTCCGAGATCAAAGAGCCCGAGTACGAAATTCAAATAGTCTCGGGAAAATATTTTGCTCGTGAGTCTACTTCATGTGCGGTCTGTCAGGTATTGCATGATTGACAGATAGGATCGCGCGAGGAGACCAGATAAACAAACCTGATTCGCTACTTGTTATGACTGACAGGTCACGAATCTTTGTAAACTTCATTTGATTATGTTCAAAGAAAAGAGGCGTGGGTGAAAAAGTGAGTAAACACAGGCTGTAAATGCATGGTTTTGCTAGCAAATCATAGAACGCTACGAGGTCACAAAAAGATTGTCAGATTACTGTAGGCTCTCTTTCCATTATACGTCACAGTCACGCCACCTCATAAGGCTGAGACCTAATATAGATGAAGTGTCTAATACTTCACTTCCCTACGGTAGTGTATGCTGTGGTACTACCATCACCATCTGTGTCAGTGCTGCTGGTGGACTGGAATTAACTCTCACGGATGTACAAAGCATCTTATGCCATCTCTGGAAAACACATAATACACAACAACTGCAAACAGATGTGAATGGACTGCTGGGCTACTGGTATAACTGCAACAGACTTATATACAAAAATGTCTCGTCTAAAGCCAATAGTATCAACCTACTTAGGCCGCAGAGACCAGAGTACAATTTTCAAGTTGCGAACAAGACATGTGCCCTTCAGCAAGCATTTACACAGAGTGACCTCTGACCATATAGCACACAGCAATCACTGTAACAGGCATGTGAAAGAAACAGTAGAACACCACCTTCTGAAATGCCTGGCACTAGCAGATCTGAATAAGTAATTGTTACCACCAAACACTCCATCACCAACTCCCTGCATGCAGATACAATGCAAGTGAAAAGGTCATGTAAATTTCATTACCCGGCACAATGGGGAAAAAAGTGAAAATTTGTAACCTAGCTGATCGGAAACGTCAAAGTATGCCATCTTCCCTATGTTACTCATTTTTTGTTGCATTTTGATGATCTACACTCTCTCTGATTCTCAGTTGGTCAGTGTGTGTCTTATCAGCTCCTGTCCTTCAAATATATGACTTATCAAGTGGTGTTTGCTCTAATTAATGTATTCTTAATGTCCGTGTTTCATACAGGTAACATAAGGCTGGCATAACTCGCGTAAATAAGAAATACACATACACTGAAATGTTATTGGCACTCGTAAGAAATAAAAAGTTGAAAACTTCATACATATATATTTTTTTTCATAACTTGTAGATGGTAAAAGAGGAACTGATGGCAAGAACCAGACAAACACCTGTGAACTAGAAGGTGAGAAGGCACTGGCGTAGCATAGGACACGTCAAGACAACTAAATGACAGTATTACAAGGCAGTCCTTCTGCTGGAGTCTCCAGGGTAAGAAAAAAGGGGAGAACTAAAAAGAAAAGTAGAGAAGAGAACTAGTGACAGACAGGAAAGAGATCAAGACGACAAGTAAAGAATTGAAGCGATGGCACAAGACAGGAATGTTGGCATGTTTTTGTTCAGCACCGAAAACTGAAAGGTGTGGATGATGAGGATGAGGATAACTCGTATATTCATCAGCAGTTTATTATTTTTCACATTGATCTTATGGTGATTTATAATTGAGGTCAGTTGACGTCATTACAACCTGTTCTTGTGCTGGAATCTCCAAGGTAGGACCCCAAAAAAAACATATGAACAAAGAGATTGGAAAATGATAACGAAGATATGGAAAGACCTGGAAAAGATGGCATAGAAAAGGTGTGCTTGGCGTCAGTGGCGTACCAAGTGGGGGTGTGGAGGTTTTGAGGGGTAGGGCGATCCGCCCTGGGTGACAGCCAGGAAAAGGATGCCATCGGACACTACTAAGCTGCGCTGTTTAAAAATCTACTTGCAAGCATAATATAAGTTTCTGTTTGTGTTATGGGATGGGGTGCCTAAGGAAGGATCCATCCCGGGTGCCTAATACTTGATGTACGCCCCTGCATAGCATGAATTTGCTGTTAGCGTATGCTCCGCAGGTGGGCTTTAAATGATTAATATACATACAAGACGGTTTGTCACGATTCACTCTTGTAGCGAGGCGGTGTTGCCTGTCGGATGGTCCTGTTTTCGAGTTCCCGGTAAGTCTATCACTTCATACCCTTCGACATTTGTTGAGGGAGACTAAGCACCTATGGGTTTACCATTCTGATTAAGAATAACAATGACAGATCCAGTTCTAATTTCCACCTCTGTCTGATCGTCCCCTTAAGGTGAGTATACCGCGAGGGTCAATGAATTCTTCCACATCTCTTAGTTCCGTATTACTGTGATCTCCTTCTCTCTTTCTTTTCTTCTGCCTCGCCCTCTTGGCTTTTTAATTATTGCTAACATTTTTGTTTTCTGTATGTTTGTCTTTGTCGCACTATATGTGTCTATGCAGTAGCTCGCTAACTTCTAAGCTATGATGATGCAGGTAACCGGTGCACGTTAAAACTTACACCTTCATAATTTACAAAGCTCAGGCTCTTTACACATTGCTTATGCTTTTGCAGCGTTGATTTCTTTTTTCTCCGTAGAATTTACATTCACTTCTTATGTTCCTTGTTACATAATTGTAGTTTATATATATATATATCATCATCATCATCTCAACCCGTAACCCGTCATGGGTCGTAGGAGTGCCATGGTGGAAGCATCAGCAGACAGGGTCCTCCACTGCTCTCTACCCCAGCAATGCGCACAAGTGTGGAAAAACCGTGCCCTGCCCATTCTTTGATGTTATCAGCCCAGGATTTTCTTTGCCTTCCTCTTCTCCGTTTACCTTCGACTGTTCCCTGGAGGATGTTTTCGAAAGGGAGTCATGACGAGTTACATGCCCAAACCAGGCAAGCTTTCGACGTTTCACTACTGACAAAAGTGGTTCTTGGTGCCTTGCATAGGTGTTTATCTCATCTCATCTCATAATCGTTTCCTCTTCTACCCCGTGAAACGAGGTGTAGAGGGGACCCAAGTGCACAAGGCCCAAGGGCAGACATGTAATCAAAGAGACTTGGCAAACAGGTGATTAGCCCATTGTGCCCAAACTTGCCCTCATGTGTACTCATAATCGCTATAAAACCTTCGAACCACCGAGACGTCATACCAGCCAAAATGGACAGAGCCTTATTTACCCGAAGGTTTCGAGGAATGTCCCTCCTCATCTGCACAAAGGCATTTATAGAGGAACTCTCAGGACCCGTAGGTCTGAGGAAAGGAGCAAAATCTGAGACAGGCACAGCAGTCTTTGGTACTGGGAGGTCCCCACTCAGAGTGGTGTACCACACACAGTCAATAAAGACAAAGGTCGCCTGCGGCATAATCCATTCATGCGCGTCACTAATTAGATGACGAGGCATTTGGCTACCTTAAGAGAGTCATAGTTACTCCCGCCGTTTATGTTTATCTTCTCTCTAACATAGACATTTGTTGTGTGCTCTATAGCAAATGCGCAAAATTCTTCTATAACATTTATACTCGAAAGCCTGAATCCTTCGCTCCGTATCTGCAGTGAGTGTCCAGGCCTCACACCCATACAAGAGAATAGATAATACAAGTGATTTGTATAATTTGATCTTCACAAGGAAAACTGATGTTACTTTTCCAGATCACATTTAGCCTTGTCATGGCAGCTGAGGCCATATTATATATATATATACAGTAGAACTCCATTTATCCGAACCCCATGGGACCGAGCATCGTTCGGATAATCAAATGTTCGGATAATTGGATTACATAATGTATCGAGTACATGTACACATATTTCTAAAAATAATTAACCATCACAAGGAAAATACACTATAAAACATATTTACTTGTACTGTAATAATAATACCCACACTGTATTAGGTTACTGTATCACCAAAATCAGGAGCCGCGGTAGCATAGTGGTTAGTGCACTGGCTTCCTAGCGCAGTGGTCTATGGTTCGATCCCCAGATGAGGCGGAAAAATTTTTAGGCCACAAACGGCTCCTGGGTCGACCCAGCCCCAAATGGGTACCAGAGCTACTCTGGGAAGGTTAAGGCGGCCGGCGTGATGCCGACCACATCACCCCTCGTGTGCCGACGGTCAAGATAATATGGGCCTAACACCATATTCCCAATATGCCTCAATGGGCGTGTAACGGGTTCCTTTTGTTTTTTATCACCAAAATCTGTCATTACACTGCAGTGCATGTACTACTTGTATTAATTTTTTTTTTTTAAGAAAGAGAAATGTTTTCAAAATAACATTACAAACGATTCAAAACCAGGCGCAACTTACATATAAATGTACTTGCACAGATGTAGCCCACTATTTAAAATAATGAGGAATCCTCTTTTGCACCAAACTGGATAGTCTCCTTTTGGCTGCTAAGTCCCGCATTCTCTTCAACAGCAGAAGCTGTGTAGGACAGCTGTCATCTTCTTGCTCGTACCAAGCCATCGCTGATTCTAGTGCTATAAAGGCCTCTTCAGGACTTGGTCGATGTTTTGGGTTTTCTTCATAATCTACAAGTACATCATGTATTTCTGAGGAGTCATCGGTCACTACATGTATTTGGTTTTCTTTTTGCACAAAAGACAAAATTTCTTCGTCATTCAAAAACTGAAAACCAGAATCATTATCATCTTTTAGCCACATGTGGGCATCATCTTTGTCACAGTCCGAAAATCCGGGCATTGAAACAGTTCCACAACTTCATTTATACAATCATCATTTGTGTCCACTGCAGTAGTTTCATTTCCTCCTTTTTTCCCAAGCAATCTATTCCAAGCCTTGTTAAGATTATCTTGTGACAGGGTGGTCCAAGCATCAGCTAACATATAGCAGCAGTCTTTGAGATCAAGCTTTTTGGAAAACGCCACCACACTTTCTTCATCTTCAGCCAACAATAAACGATGCAGGGCTTCCTTCTTGTACATCTTTTAAAGCTTTGCTATAACACCCTGATTCATTGGTTGAATCAGTGCTGTTACATTGGGAGGCAGAAAAAATTACTTTAAAATTTGCATCAACTGCATTCAATGTATCCGTCTCTGGATGAGATGGTGCATTGTCCAGTAGAAGGATTACTTTTCCAGTTTTCTTTTCTTGTTCTCTCAACCTCTTCACATTTGGGATGAACTGATTTGTATACCAATCAAGAAATATTTCACTATTCATCCAAGCACTCTTCTGTGCTTTGTAGCACAATGGGAGACATGTCACATTCTTTAAACAACGTGGTTTTTTGGCTTTGCCGATCATTAGCACCGGTAAACGATGACTTCCACTGGCATTCGCGGCTACCAAAATTGTTACTCTCTCTTTGCACTTTTTAAACCCAGGGGCAGCTGCTTCGCGCTGAGATGCAAGTGATTTTTGAGGCAATGATTTCCAGTATAAGCCAGTCTCATCGGCATTATACACATCATCGAGTGAATAACCTTCTTCTTCCAAAAAAAGCCAAGAATGTTTCTTTAAAATTTTCAGCGGCAGTTGCATCGCTAGATAAAGATTCCCCTTGAATCTCCAGTTCTCGTATGCCATGACGAGATTTAAAGTCAGGAGGACCGTCAAGTTGATTGTTGAACTGAAGTGCCTTTTCACACAATAGAGAGCCAGAGATAGGTTCCGATTTGCTTCTTCTTTGCAGACACCATATATACAAAGCCTCTTCCAATTTCAAATATTTCGCATTTCTCATGGTTTTACGTTTCTTCGACCCATTTTCACTCTCCAATTTCGATGCAAAACTCATAATTTTATCCTTTTTACTTTTGATGTCAGAGACGGTAGCTTTCCCAACATTGAAAATCCTCGCAAGTGAAGACACAGTTTCACCTTTTCCTAGTCTCTTGATAATTTCTGTTTTCGTTTCAATTGACAAAACATTGCGGTTCCTTTTATATGCTTTAGGCCTACTAGAAGATGCCATATCGCACAGAGAAATACTTGTACACCAAAATTATTCTGCTGTAGTAGCAGACACAATTATTTTAAGTTGAACTGTCTGTTTAGCCAGTGTTCTGCCTAGAACGCATACGTACACTGGATTGGTAAACCAGATATTAACTGACTTTATGATCTAACTGACTTCCTGTACGTAAGCGACCGACCATTAGCCCATCCCATCCTCTACAAATTGTTCGCACACATTTGAAGCTTGCCGCATGAAAAAATTCAGAAATGTAGTCAAACGTGACTGGTGGCGATTGATTTTTTTTTTTTTTTTGCTGGAACAAGTGTTCGGATAATTGGATGTTCGGATAATTGGGGTTCGGATAAATGGAGTTCTACTGTATATATATATATATATATATATAATATATATAAAAGGAGCCGCGGTAGCATAGTGGTTAGTGCACTGGCTTCCTAGCGCAGTGGTCTATGGTTCGATCCCCAGATGAGGCGGAAAATTTTTAGGCCACAAACGGCTCCTGGGTTGACCCAGCCCCAAATGGGTACCAGAGCTACTCTGGGAAGGTTAAGGCGGCCGGCGTGATGCCGACCACATCACCCCTCGTGTGCCGACGGTCAAGATAATATGGGCCTAACACCATATTCCCAATATGCCTCAATGGGCGTGTAACGGGTTCCTTTACCTTTACCTTTTATATATATATATACCCACACACAAAAGCCCCGAGTAGTTCTGGGGGCCTATAACGAGACAAAGAAAGAATAGCCCATCTACACCCTCAGGCATGTCGTACGAGGCCACCAATGAGGTTGTGGTTGGTACTGGCAACCTTACCACGTAAAAGAAATTACCACTGCTGTAAGAATATATGACTGCTTGTTGTAGGCTTCCTGCAAGCCAACCAGCTACAGTTATAGCTCCATGCTCCATAAGGGGCGTAACGGAAAATGATGATAATGATGAAGACACAAAAAATATAGTTTAAAAAAAATAAATTAAAAAATGAGGCTCTTGTAGGGATTGCGAGAATGGAAAAAGATTAATGTATTTTTGAAGACGTATACATATATATGTATGTGTGCGTATTTTTATTATGTTTAACAACTTCACGTGGGGGAAAAGTTGTGCCCAAAACGAATGAACTGTGTGCCTTGCAGTTCTCGAGGCTTTCTGATGAGATCAGGGCTGTGGAGTCGGGCGCTTTTTAGCGGAGTGGGATTAAGTAAAAAAAAAAAAAAATGCCCGGACTCCGACTCCGACTTTGAATTTGATGCCACATGACTAGTAAAAAAATTGTTGTCAGAGTCGGAGTATGGAGCCGGACTTCTAAAATTTCAAGAGTCGGACAATCTTTGGCCGACTCCACAACCCTGGATAAGACAAAAAAGGAATAAGGTCACTGTTTGTTCAGACATGTCGTTAATGATGACTAATATGAGGTTGTGCGTGAAGGTGGCAAACCTGACAATGTCAAACATATTGATACAGAAATGGCTGTTGCTAGGGCACGGGAGCGTTGATGCAGGCTTCATACAAGAGGATCAGCTGTACTGATTTTGATTTTTAAATAAAAGTGTGCCTCGTTGTGGTGAGGCGCGCCACGTTCAACCAAGACACAGGGTCCGTCGGTTATATCAGGGCGCTTTTTCAAATATACAAGGCTTTGCGGTCTGCTTTTTTGTTTTGTTTTATTGAACTTTACTGATGACTCTGTGTTCCATAAAAAGCTAAAACTGAAATGAGTAATCTGTTATCTTTAAACACAGCATGTCTGGAATATCATCGAAAATTAATCCTGTAGTTTTCTTATGAAAGTTTCTAACCTATGAAACAATCCTACCTTCTTTTCGGGAAAATACTGAAACGGCGCGCACTGTAAAAGCTAAATTGAAAAACCATTAAAAAAAAACACGCATACCTTTCAACCTTTTCATGTGGTTCATTATTCAGTGCGTTAGAAATATTCATATCTGCTTTTCGGAAAAGTTTCGGAATTTTTTTTTCTATTCATATTACAAAGATTTCCTCGGAAAATACATCGCCAGTGCGTATGAATATGTTTCTCTAACTTAGATTTATACATAATAGTTAAGAATGAGTAGAGTTCATGAATTTCTGATCATGCTTGCGCGCGCGTACGTGAACCACTCTTTGCTCATAATCAATTTTATATAGTGCTTACACGAGGAAGAAACCCAACAATCTTAAAGTATATATTCAAGTCACAACTACCAAGGCAAGATTTTCAAAGACATCCGTACATTTAAAAAAAATTGTGTGATAAAAGAACTGTTGATTATATAGTCAAATTTCATTCCATTTTCCTTATTTGTTTTTTCATTCATTTTTGAAGGGTTGCTACGTGGCTTCACAGCTGATGCCTCCAGATAAATCTGACTACAAAGATCCAAAGAAGGTGAAATGGAATGAAAAGGAATTATTTGACCTCAGGCGAAATAGTTCCGTCATCAGAACATGCAGCAGAAAATGCACATAATAAAAACTTTCCCCATAATTTTTTGACTTCTTACTTGCTCGCATTCTAAAGAAAAACCTATTACATATAGGAAAAACATGTCATTCTTATTTCAGAACGGATCATCGCTTTACAAGCACTGTAACAGTTGTAACACGTGTGATATTGTGATATCATATATATATATATATATATATATATATATATATATATATATATATATATATATATATATATATATATATATATATATATATATATATATATATATATATATATATATATATACACTGAAGCACATTAAAAACGCACCACTATTATATATACTGATGCCGAGAAGCTGGAAAAAAAGTGTGGGAATGGATTTTCCCCGTGTTTGTCATGAGATAGAGAGCGAATGGCTGCTGGAATGGAAAGTGCATGATTCAACCCACGGGGTTTGTGTACAGACTACATGAAAACAGTGAAAGTTACACGTGCAACACGATTCCCAACAGCTATGACCCTGAAAATGTGTACGCGTTGTGGCAGTATACTCGGTATAAAAAGGCCGTTGAGATAAAACACCCAGTACATGTGCTTGAAATGCCACGACTATCTGAAAACGACCGCCAACGAGCCATTGGTATGTTGGAGACCGGAATGAGCTCGCGTGCCATTGCCAGAAGGATGAATTGCCACCACAGCACTATTGTACCTCTCAATGAACGTTACGGAACAACTGGCAGTGCCCGGGATAGACTTTGGAGTGGCCAACCACGAGTTACTACCCCTGCGCAAGATCGTCATATTGTGCTGAGTCACCTAAGGAATCGGTCTCTCCCGGCAAGTCAAACAGCAAGAGCAATAGTGGGTAGACGTGGGCAAGTCTCTTGAATGACAGTCATACGATGACTCAGAGATACAGGCCTTACTGCAAGACGACCTTATGTTGGGCCAAACTTGACTCACATACATCGTCAGCAGCGCCTGCAATGGGCAGAGCAACATGTCAGATGGACTAGACTGCAGTGGAATGCTGTCCTATTCACAGACGAGAGCAGATTCAACATATCCTTTGCTGATGGACGTATGCGGATTTGGCGACGGTATGGAGAGCGCTTTGCAGATTGCTGTGTTCGTCAGCACAACCGATTTGGAGGTGGCAGTATTCACATTTGGGGAGGATTCAGTTTTCACCATCGCTTGCCTCTTCACGTCTTCCGTGGAAATGTTAATGCTGTGACATATCGAGATGAGGTTCTGGATGCATTGGTTGCTCCTGCGTTCACAAATTATCAAGACTTGCAGCTTCTCCAGCAGGATAACGCACGTGCGCACACCGCATGCATTACGCAGCAATATCTACAGCAGCAGAACATTGTGATGATTGATTGGCCTGCCCTATCACCAGACACGTCCCCTATAGAACATCTGTGGGACGAGCTTGGACGCAGAGTTACAGGCAAGGTTCCCCAGCTAATCTGCAACAGCTCGAAGCTGCTCTTACACGTGAATTGGACTTGATTCCACGGAATTTCCTTCAGAGACTTGTGCGTTTCATGCGGAGCCGCTGCGAAGCTTGTTTGCAAGCACACGGTGGACATACCAGATACTGAGGATAGTGTGAATGAATTTTTTTATTGGTTGCATTTTTGGTTTTCTCCCTTGCCTGCACAGAATGCAATGAATTTCATAACAATCAAATGTACAAATTAATGACCAGCATGGATTCATAGGAAAATGACTAAAGATTCAAAATATGTAAACTTGTAAACACTTATATTTACATTTCACACTCTGTTCCTGGATTATACAGGTGGTGCGTTTTTAATGTGCTTCATATATATATATATATATATATATATATATATACATATATATATATATATATATATATATATATATATATATATATATATATATATATATATATATATATATATATATATATATATATATATATATATATATATATATATATATATATATATATATATATATATATATATATATATATATGTACGATGTAGCTTCAAAAAGTTCCCGGAATTTGTGTATTGTATAGAAATAAGTGTCCTTGTTCTGGAATACACAGAGAAAGAAAGGCAGAGGTAGACCAAAAAACACATGGAGAAGAGAACTGGAAACAGAGGTGAAAATGATGAGGAAAACATGGAAAGAACTTGAGCGGGTGGCACAGGACAGGAAGACTTGGCATGTGTTTGTTGAAGGCCTACGCTCCTTGGGGAGCTAAAGGGTATTGATTTGATAGAAATAAGTAACTATACAATTATTTACACTACATTTCCTTCAAAATAGTTCCCTTCGGCTACTACACACTTTTGCCAACGTCCATACAGCTGTTGGAAATATTCCTGGAACCCATTCTTTGACACCTCTCTCAGCTGCTTTGCCGCATTGGTGATAACGTCCGCAGCATCCTTGAATCTCTGCCATTTCAGTGCCGATTTTAGGCGAGGGAACAAGAAAAAAATCAGGCGGTGCCAGGTCGGGAGAATATGGAGGATGCTTCAGGGCAGTCACATTGTGCGTTGCGAGGTACTGCTTCACCAGGAGGGATCGATGTGCTGGCGCATTGTCATGCAGCAGAACCCAACTGTTTATTCTCCATTTTTCTGGGCGTTTCCTTCTGATTGCATCTCTTAGACGACGGAGGATATCAACTTGCGATCTCTTCATTGCGGTATCACCATATGCTTTATTAAGCAAGGTTACTGTCTCTGAGGGTGACTTCTCAAGCAAAACACAAAGTTTGACATGTGTACGTTGTTCAATCAAGGACATTTTCAACTCCGACGATGCTACGTGCACACCACACAAACAAACTTCTGTAACTTCTGTTCGAGAGTACATGAGAGCTATGTCATTTCCTCAAGGTCACTACAAACTAATAAAACTATAATCTCCATGACATACTCACTCATTCAAACATGAGTCGACTATTCCGGGAACTTTTTGAAGCTACCTCGTATATATATATATATATATATATATATATATATATATATATATATATATATATATATATATATATATATATATATATATATATATATATATATATATATATATCTTGTGGGGGGGCATTTACTTGTGCGCAGGTCACGGCATCAATTAGTGTTATATGTGGCCGTGTATGTTTATACGGCACTAGTAGTTAGAATAATATATGTATATCCACAAGCAATAATTTACTGATTTGTTTACTCAAAAACTTGTCTTGGTATCCTCAAAGACGAAGTTCTCCTAACGCTATCAGTAAAAATCCTCTAGTCTAAAATCATGGTATCCTTGGAATCATGTCCTGAAATCGCTGCCTATCGCCCACAACTCTTCTATTTATACTATTTCTTCTTTTTTCCCGCCTTTTTTCACACGACCCGTTCTTTTTTTCACACGACACAATAATTAACATTTGCACTCCTCTCCTCAGCTTTTAGACCTTTTTGCACACGACATTCTGTTATTTCGACTTTATTTTCACATGTGTGATCTTTTCCAACTTAACAATAGGATAAAAAAAAAACCCAGATCACACAAACATTCATTTCCCACTTTCGCGCTTATAAAACCCATTCATTATTATCTGGGATTGACCTACGTTTGTCCTGTCAGAGCAGTTACTGGCAACTGAACTTTGAATGAATACTGCGTTTTGTGTAAAAACGTCTTATTTGCTTTTAAGGTCTGTCATTCTTACATGTAGCATTTTAAAGCACGCATAAATGCTTAGCGTGAAGTAAGAGGGACAAAGCTAGCGTGAAAGGCCAAGCGGTCACATACGTCCCTGGCCAGACAAATGTATCCCAGAGGGAGAAATTTGCGTACTATCAACTAAGTACCTAATGCTAGTGACTGTTATAAACGACTAACCTATTGGTAGAGTCTCTTAGAGAGAAAAAAAAAGATATTTAAAAAAAAAAATTGTTCGTAAAACGAGGGATCCCAGTATATTTATAATGCGTAAAACGGGGGATACATAAAATTTGTTAATACACTTCGCCATTGAACAGTATTGATGTACACTACTTCTTAACAATATCAATATGAACAACGCTGTGCGTTAGTCATCACCATAATGATAACATACTTAATGATAACATTTAAATAAAAAAATAAAAAAAATAAAAAAATTAAAACAAAAAAATAATCGCATACGATTTTCATGGGTTGTGCAAACAACACAAATAAAAACAAAACAAAAAAATACTTTGGCAATATTTAACAGAATTGACTAATATTCATTTAGTATTTAACAATCTTAAAATGTAGTAGCTGCAACGAACATCAGCCTAACAGCATAGAACTAATGGTCAAACATCAGACCTTGGGACGCAAAAAAAATGTAATATATTTTATGACATGAGAATAATACATACATGGTAATGTTAATCTATAAATTTATTATAAAAAATATGAACTGGAGCTGTATGCTCTCGTAACTGTCAATATAGAACGTGGTAAATATAATACAATCATATGATACAGGCGACCCCAATCCTGCCACTGCGGTCAGTGATTTATCAGGATGTATATGGGTCTTAAACACCAAAAATCTGGACAAGTTTGGTGAACTGTCTATGTGTTCGTCGCACAATATAAATATAGCATTATTAATCTGGTTACATGGAGTTACAAAGTATTTATTTAAAAATGTCTCTAATCTCCAACTTATGTAATAGTCGTTACTATGAGGGAGGACAACTATACCGATACAAAAAATTATCGGGTGTTGGAGTATGAACTATCTCAGTTACCCTGAACAAAGTACCAAACTGTTTCTAGGTTCGTCATCAAATATAAAATCCGCATACAAATGCAAGTTCATAATAATGGACAACAATTTGTCAAGAAAATATACTGTAGCGTTCCGCTTACAACGTGACAAATGGTCAGAAAAATACAGGTACATCAATATGTGATGTTTATTTTTCAGTTCGAGGTTTATCAACATGTAAACATATCTGTTACCATGTTAGCGATTTCCCATGAAATCGTCATGGTTTGCATGTAACAATGTAGTATTTCGCCAATCCGCGAACTGTGTTGATTAGCATATAAGTTTTACCCAAATTGCAAAATACTTGCATATCACCAAGTCAAATTTAGGTGAACAAATATATATGTCTCAGTTATTTAGTGGAGTGGGGTGTATATCGGGATTAATGACGGAGTATGGTTTATCACCGTGGGCGGGTGTTGAGGATTGTGTGCGATTTTCCAGTACTCATTCAGCTGAGGTGGTTCGTGGTGCAACCATGCGAATGCTGCAGACATTCACATGCTTGCAAACCCCGAAACAATCCTCAACAGAGGGGAACGAATGTCAGTCATGGGAATGTACTCGGGGGTCTTAGGGGCGTTAGCTGTGTCAGTGGGGGTAACAATGTCCTCATTATCTTTTACCGATATCCGCTGTGGACATATCATCTTCTTGTACATATGGTAGTTATACACAAAACAGCTTAAAATTTAAAACACCAATTATGCTAGGCAAAATCAATAGTCCTGACACTCTAGTGTCTCACTGAATTAAGGAATGCAAGAAGAGTGAAGGGGTTTCCCAGACTACGAAGAAGTATTTATAGAATTTGATAGACACGTCAACATAGGTAAATTCCTTTTGAAGTGGGGGATGCTCGGAATAGTGCGTCGATTTAGAAACGGTCCGTCTGTGATGAAGCATGTCGGAGAAGGTGACAGGAAATGAAAAGGCGTTTGGATGTGTCTTCTTCTTCTTCTTCCATCCTTAGCCATCAACCGGCAAAGCAGTATGTGGCCAGTACGCCTAGTGGCGTCTTAGGGCAACAACAAATTGATCGATCTATCGCTGTTTCCACCACGCCTAGTGGCGTCTTTGTGGAACAAAAACAGACCAAACAACCTATCGTTGTTTCCGTAATCAGATTGGTTGGCAAGCAGGTGATCAGCCCACTGTGCGAAGTTTTTACGGGATGGGGTAAACAGCCCAATGCCCATACCCTCCTTAGTCGCTTTTTACGACATGCGTGGTAGGGTGCAGTGTTACTATTCTTTGCTCCCCTTTCGGGCCCCGGTAACACACGGGTGGTTTGGATGTGTAGGGAAGAATAAATTTGACGTCTGATTCGTCGTATATCTGTGAGAAAGGGTCGTTGGCTTGAATAATGTGAGAAGCCATATACGATCATTCAGGTAAACAGCATCATTAAGAAAAATAGTCAAAATACATTCTCGATGCGATTGAACATTATAAAACGGTCTTTCCATAACACAAAAGGAAAACTATGAGTTAACACATTTAAAAAAAACTCTCATGTGTCAATAAGGAAAAATATGTGTGTGCGTATAGTATGTTTGCTTTTGTCACTAAATTCATCAAGAAGGGGGAAAAAAACTGTTGTAAAGCATAAGTCCTATTATAAAGATTTTCAAAGGCAAAAGTGGTGTAATTTTTACAAATGAGATAATTTAAAGTTCTGTTTAACCTGGATAACATAGTGTTGTAGATCTGCGAATGTTTGGGAAAGTTCTTCAATTTCTTGACGTAGCGGTGCAAAATATGTAATCATCATGACAGTTCATGTTGGCGAAGAATCAGAAATAATTGTATAAAAGTAAAACACAGTGGTGTGACGCCATAATAACTTGTTAGTATATGTGGGTGTTGCAGACGTCGTAACTGTCAATATCGTCAGTATCATCAGCAGGATCGTGACTGAGGCTGACATCTTTCTGAAAAAATAAAATTTCCTACCAAAAAAAATGGACACTAGTGACTTTAGATGATGGGGGTAACGAGGGAGAGTGCTATTTGTAGAGAGAGCACTCGTTGGGTACTATTGCTGGGGTGAGTACCTTTTGTTATTAGAGAAGATTGATTCTCCAATAAACCAATAATCGTTGAACTGGACGTTTACGAATTTGACATGAGGAAGTTGGCGATTTCCATCAAGATAACTTTTTTCCTCGTCAATCGTTGATCGCTAGAGGATGGCGTATTTCGCACTGCCGAGTGGGTGGTGGCTGCAGCCGTCGAGGGCAAGGACGAAATAGTGTTGAAATGGTGCACCTCATGCTGTGTGTTGTGGGGCTGTCTGCGTTTTCCACGCAATCTCTTACGTATGTGCTCCTGAGGCAACCGGACAAATCCCGTTAACAGTGGGGAGTCATCTGCTGCACCAGAATATGGGCGCTTCGTTGTTGTGCGAGATTCAGTGTTGTCTGGACTGTTCATGCTTTCGTGGTCACTCTCGGGATCTGCTGTATCTAGGTCAGATTCGTGTCTCAATGGAGGTGATGGAAGAATAATATCTTCCTCAAGTGTGCATGTAGCGCTGTGTGCGTTGTCTTCATTAGACGGTGCTGTGTGTCGAGTATCATTATCTTGTTCAGATGTGTGCCGTTCTGCTTGTGAAACAGCGTTGTCTGTGTGTTTGTCGTAATTTCTATTGTTGCTCTCTGATTCTCTGCGGCAATATGTATTTATGTTCTCAGATTCTCTGTGTGATGTTTTTGACGTATCTGTGGAATGAAAGTGGTTCAATGTGGCTTTATGCATGGGTCTGCCATTAGATAAAACTGGTGGTGCTATCGGGCGATGAGTAGCTGTCTTAATTTGTGCTGCATGAGCTTTGGTGACTATGTTTTTCTCGTCATCTTGTTCAAACGCATTTATCACCAACTTGAAATCGTTCTAATTTAGCTCTTTTATCATGTTGTTTCTGCCATTTCTTGAAGGCTTTCTGTGCATTACGATTAGCTATCTGATGTGCTCTATACTTCTCTTGTAGTATGACTTCGATGGGATTTTCACCTTGATACTTCCTCTGAGGTTGCAGGAGATTATCTAATGGGAAAGTAGGTTCACTGGTCGTGGGCTGTTCAAATCTGTAGTATACTTGTCCTCTGGGTTCCATGGTATGTCTTCTGTCATCAAATGTTCGCTTCACATAATCACTGGGGTTGCGACGGGGGTCGTTTAAGGAGTATGTTGGGGCTGATGAGGGGGTAGGGAATTATGGTTGTGATCATGTGAATAACGTTGCGAACACCGATGTGTTGTTTCTGTGTAGTGCGGCTAGCCTCTCATGTCATTCTTGTGATAAGTTCTTCTGTAGGGCTTCTGTGTTTCTTCTTAACTGTGTCCTCCACATACTCCTCTTGCATCATATCGTTCACAAGCTGTCTTACCTCTTTTTTTTCTTCATTCTCTGACTTCGATCACGATTTCCTTGCTCTATTCTTTTCTGGTGTCTCTTCATGTTCTCGTCATCTAACATTTTCGTTAGAACCATATCTATTTCAATTCTTGTTTCTGGAAAGTGTGTATGATATTTTTCCTGTAGCAGTCTCCATACTATACTCCTTGATAAATAAACCTCAGGCCGTGCTATGATGGCTTCTATTACCTTTTTTAACTCTCCTATGTTTGGTTCATCCACTTTAACCATTTTCTTGCTCGTGTCCTTCACTTCTTCTCTCACTTCTTTTCCAAACTTTTCCACCATTTCGCACCCCTCCGTGCATTCTAACTCATCTTCTTCATCTGACGATACACTGTCTGAGTAACTTGATGAATCTGAGAACACGTCTCTTTCCACTATTTTGATTCCCCAGTAATTAAGTTCCTCCATTACTCTCACCACAAGTCTGCGAATTTCTTCTTTCCTTTCTGATAAGTCTGTATCAAACTTTCTCTCCAGAAATCTCTGTACATATTTTAGTACTACTGTGTCAGGTTTAGCTCCCTTCAGTTCGTCTTTTAGTGCTTTCTTCATCTCCTCTGTGCTTACACCTCCCTGTTTCGTCTTCTGTACTGTTCTTGTACGCCTATAAGATGTATCCATGTCCTGTACTTCTTGTGGACCTGTTTTGATAGGATTCCTTCTTACTGCTGTTCCTATACGCCTGCATGATGTGTCAGTGTTACGGTCAACATCTGTTTGTGTTGCTGAAACTGCAGCTCTATTCTCTGTTTGTGTTGCTGAAACTGCAGCTCTATTCTCTGTTTGTGTTGCTACACTGATCATAGTTGTTTTCTTCACCTGTGGTTCTGGGTCATTGACCTGACTTGACCTGTCAACGTTTGTTTGTGTCGCAACACAACTGATCTTTGTTTTCGTCCCTTGTAAGTCTGGCCTTGGTTGACTAGTAATCATGGGGGCCCAACGTGTGTCACTTGATGTTACAAAACCGACCTGGTGATGTATGTTAAGTGGTGTTCTCCATTGTCTTAGAGGTCTGATATGTGCCCTTAGTCCATCGTCTGTTGTTATTATACACGTTTGTTGGTCAGTCGTTGTAACATTATTTACTTCCCATATCTTTCGTTGTTTGATTCCGTTGATAAAATTTCTAACAGCTATGCGACAATATCTTTTATTGAGACTGTTCCAGTGGCTGCCGACAGTGGCTATGCGACCCGTGTTGTTGCTGTTGTCTCAATACTTGATCTGGGATCTTCTATTGTAGTTATGTGGTGTGCTCTCTGATTCACTCCGGCAATATGTATTGTTGCTCGTATATCTGTTTCTGTTCATTAGCCATCTCCGAAATGTGTTAGAATCGCCCGTGAAGGGGGTTATAACCGAGCGAATTTGGTTATATTTATTATAGTGATCTACATTGGATAGCGTGTCTGTTATTCGTTGCAACGCGGTCATTGTGGGTTCGGACTCTACAGGTAAGGGTATTGTTGCGTGCATATTTTGACGCACATATTACAAAAGTACGATATGGCTATTTAATATGGAAAATATATACTTGCATTCATTTGTGTATGAAAATGCTTCCTCTGGTAAAGCTAGATAATTCATGATTGATTTACACTTTTGATTATATGAGTGATCGTTCTTGATATTGATTCGGCGCATGGATATTGAATTCATGTCCGTTCTTATTTGTTCGGGCCAGAAAATAGATTAATTTTGCTTGTTATGTTTATGGCCTGAATTCATGTGTACTATTTGTCTAGTGAAAGAAGATTCAGTCGTATATTGTATACCTTTGTATGTTCAGGTCGGACTATATTCTTTCTGCCGGAATCTAGCGCAGGTTTTCGTAGTCCTGCTGGGTTGTAGAGAGTTCCGATAATGTCGCCAAGATGGCTGAGTGCTTTTTCCAGGGCTGGCACTGTTTAAGGTTTAACAGTGATTCATAGATGTTTTTCCAGGAGAAGTTTATGTCTCTGCAAGAGTCTATTTGTCAGAGATCCTTCTCATATGTGTGATTCGGACTCCAGTTATGCCAGACCCTATTTTTGATGATCTCGAGTCGATTAGACCTAGATGGAACATTGTGCTTCGTATCACTAGGGTCGTGTTTTGTATCGACGAAGATGACAGGCTTTCCTACAGCAGTTATGTCTACATGAAGTAACTTGATTATTGTAGAGCTGTATGGAAAACTTTATGAAATTATTTATATGCAGATTCTAAATTAACTTTGGCTTATATCTTCCTTCCTACGAGTGAGTGAGCGACAACTCAGGAAGGCGGCCATGTTATATTTCTGTCATCATATTTTTGATCACTGTCAAGAGAACAGATTATGTATCCTACTATCGGGCAGTGGTATCGAGATCTTGTTATGAGGTGAAAATCCACTATCGTGGTTTATGATTATTATACAAACATTGGATATATTTCAGCTTAAGAACTTAGCCATGAAATGAAGGTTCGGCCAATGACTTTTGTATGTTTACCGATCCTCATTGACGCGTTCAGTCAGTAGAGGATACGGCGATTAGTTACCACAACAGTGAATGTTACTTTGGGTTGAATGATATTTCACTACTACATGAATGTATTATCCACGATTCAAATAACCAATGAATTGATGTCAACATGTCCCCATGACTGTATCCGTGCTGTCCAGTTTGCGTGCCTTCATTAAACTATTGAAATGTCAGTGGCAGTTCAAGTCGTCATTGCATTACATGAGAGTGTGTGAGAGTTATTATCAAGTGGTCTGTTACTCCGAACTACTACACCATTCGCGTTACTTGACACTCCCACTCAAGGTCTACATGACAGGTTCATTCGATGATGCAGAGGTAACTGAAGAAGACTTTCTTCAGTAATGATCAGTGCATGACCCAAACATAACATCTGCATCCAAACATTCAGTAGTGGCGAAGACATCTATAAAACAGAGATATTCTACAACACAGATACTCTACAGTGGTGAACCAGATTCCTGGGGTTATGATAACCAGACCATCCCTGACGCCACATACGACACGCATGAACACCAGTGTACAAGTTACAACGGGGCAGTCGATGTCAGCTTGACCTGTATTACCGATAGGATGCTGTATCTAGGTCAGCGCTTGTTGACAGTTTTTCGCTGTACAGACGGTATTATACAGGACAGTTGTATCAAGTGTATAAAATATCGGGAACAGTACTGTTGACATTTTTCATCGTACAGAAGAAAGAAGTGATTGTTGATCCTGTATAGAAGAATCACAGTGTTGTTGAACATAAAGTGCATATGTCATCGTTGGATCTTCATATGCTCAAAAAAAAAAAATTGAACATTGTAATAGTATAGAAAACAAATCTATTATTTAATTGTTCATTAAAGGTGGCAGGTTATTGTTACAACACTATACCAGCATCACATTCTATCCACAATACATTCTATTAAGTATATATATGTATGCATTTATGCTATTACGGTTTACATGTATTTATATGTTATTTGTTGTGGGTTAAGTTAGTTTGTATTCTGCGGGCCTGGATGGGAGGTGACTAGAACAAGAAATACCAAGTGACATTGGTCTTGCTCTAGCGTTCTATAGGGAGCAAATTTCTTAATTGAAATTTGCATGCAACATTGTTTGCAAATATTTGTTAGCTGTGACGAAACTGTCCTTCTTGTTGTTTTTGGTAATATTTCTATGTTCTTTAGTTTTGTTTGATTTGTTTGTATAATTGTAGGTCTCATCTTTCCTTTCATTTCAGTTCTTTACACCCTTATGTTTATACACTGTGGCGTTATTTGTCTTGTCGATTTCATTGCGGTTATCATCACAGATTATGTGATCATTTTTATTTTTTTTATTTTTTCTATTTTGATTTAATTTGATTCCTGCAATTGTTTTCATATTGTCTTTTCTTGTTTGTCCTTGTTAATGTCTTTGGTTGACAGATAATATATAAGGTATATTTGAATATATTTATATTATAGTACAGACCAGTACTTATGATCATTGATTACACTAAGAAAGTGTACAAGACCTTTGTAAGGTTTGTCTCCCACAGTGATTGGGATAGAAAATATTATTTTCCACAGGTACTCAAGTGATCATTGATTACATTAAGGAAGTATACAAGACCTTTGTAAGGCTTGTCTCCCACAGTGTTTGGGATATACAGATATTGTTTTCCACAGGTACTCAAGTTATCATTGGTTATGTTATAAACAAAATAACCATACAAGTTTTTCACTAAGACTAAGTCTATAGTATAGACTTGTCTCCCATGAAAGTGAAATAAGGTAATTTATTTACTTTTTCAGGTTTCTGATTTAATAAGACAAAATGTCTACATTAGATTACTTTATTGCACAAAGGAAAGCCCTTGATAAGACTGGGAAAGATTTAGAAGAATGGGCTGTTGCTCAATATGACAAAGCATTAGCGGCAGAAGAGAGAAAAGCTGCTGCTGCTGCTGCTGAAGAGAGAAAAGCTGCTGCTGCTGCTGCTGAAGAGAGAAAAGCTGCGGCTGAAGAGAAAAAAGCTGCTGCAGAAGAGAGAAAAGCTCTGGCTGAAGAGAAAAAATTAGAAAGAGAAGCTGCTGCTGCTGCTGCTGAAGAGAAAAAAGCTGCTGCAGAAGAGAGAAAAGCTCTGGCTGAAGAGAAAAAATTAGAAAGAGAAGCTGATGCTGCTGCTAAACAAAAGAAATTGCAGATGCAAGTGGAGGAAAGGAGATTTGTAGCAGAACAGAAATAATTGGAAGCTGCTGCTGCTGCTGCTGAACAGAAAAAATTAGAAGCTGCTGCTGAACAGAAAAAATTAGAAGCTGCTGCTGAACAGAAAAAATTAGAAGCTGCTGCTGAACAGAAAAAAATTAGATAGAGAAGCTGAACAGAAAAAAATTAGATAGAGAAGCTGAAGAGAGAAAAGCAATAAGAGAACATGAGTTTGAATTAAAGAAATTAAGATTGACAAGTATGAGTAATGTTAATCAGGCATCTGGTGGTAATGGTAAACCCTTTAATTATAAGGTCAAGGTGCCAGCGTTCAACTCTGCCAGTGATGATATAACATTTTGGCTTTCTAGATTTGAACGTGCTTGTCGAGCTCATAATGTTGACAAATCACAGTATGTGAATCAGTTGTCTGAAAATCTAAAAGGGGAGTCTCTGACTAAGTTATGTTTGGTTGAAGAGGCCGACAATGATAATTATGATGCTATTAGGGCAGCTTTGATAAAGAGATATCAGCTGTCAGAAGAAGGTTATCGTCTTTTGTTTAAAACAATGAGACCTGAAGTAGGTGTAGAATTCTCAGATTTCATTTCAAAAGCACGACTTACACTCTCACGATGGATTGAATTATCCAAAATAGAGAAAACATTTGATGGTCTTACGGATCTATTGCTAAGAGACAAAGTCATGTCTTCGGTAAATAAACCATTCCTAGAGTTTTTACATGGGCGTAAACCTAGTACATTAAAGCAAATGGAAGAATATTGTGACCAGTATGCCACGGCACACCCTGACATGATTCTTAGTAACACTAACATTAAAGAGGGTATGCCAGGTTCTTCAGCAACAGAATATAATCATAATTACTCACACAAATTCCAAGGAGCTCAAAATAAATTTGATAAAAAGGTTAATTGGAATAAGTATCAAAACCAAGGTAACCACTCAAATCAGGGTTCTTCTTCGAAGAACTGGAATCGGGCTGACAGTCCTCGATACGCGAGGGGTGCCCATAATTATAGAAATTTTTTAAAAGGGAGTAACCATAGGAACTACCCAAGTTCTTCATGGAAACAACAAAACCAACATTACAGGGATACTCATTATAATGAGCATGATGATTATGATCATGAATATTGTGATTCAAACCCAAATAGGGGTTATAACAGAGGGAATATTAATTACAGAGGCAATTATAACCGAGGTAGATCACAACACAAAAGACATGGTAAATCTCATTACCAGGCTAACTCTGCACAACAAGAGTTTCACGAAGCCGGTAATCAAACCAATGATAAGAAAGACTCTAATAGTGTGGGATGTTCTGCTTTCGATTTTGACAGAGCATTTCAAAGTTCCCAATGCAAAACATTATTCGATCCAACCACAGTTTCGACTTTAAGCTGTGGTCATCCTCTTCCTGCTCTTCCTGCGTCAGTCGCGCATGATGGAAGAGGTGCTCTTGTCTTGAATAGAGGTCTAGTAGATGGTACTCCGGTCTCAATTCTTTTCGATTCCGGGTGCACAACCATCGGAGTGAGGCAATCACTTATAGATCCTTCTCGAGCCACTGGCAAGATAATCAAATGCATAACATTTGGTGGCACATTGGAGAAGTACTCCACTGCCATTATCAACCTCTCTACTCCCTTCTTTAAAGGAGATGTGCACGCATGTCTTCTGCCGAATCCGATCGCTGATCTTATCGTTGGTCGCATTCATGGTGCGAAAGAATGCACTCCGCAACAAATTGCCGAGTGGGAAAGTGATAATATGCATACTGCAAATGCTGTAGTCACTAGAGCTCAAGCTCTAAACATGCCGCAATCTTCGCCTTCTGGAGATAATAATGACCAGAACCAAGGTGATCTCTTGGAGATTTCGCATGTTTCCTTTGTAAAACAGCAGGAAGATGATCCTACTCTAAAGAAATTCTTTACTCTGGCAACAAAAGGTGATCCGAATAAGGATTCTAATCGTAAATCTTGGATTACGATGAGGAATGGCGTACTTGTACGTATGGTACAACACTCCGCTAAATCCATTCATTCTCAAATTCTTGTGCCCAAAAATATGAGTTAAAATCTTACAGCACGCTCATGATTCTCAGTGTGCTGGACATATGGGTTTTTCCCCTACTAAATCTAGAGTTCTTGCATCTTTCTTTTGGCCTGCTGTGAATAAGGACATACGAATCTATTGTCGATCTTGTAAAGTATGTCAAGAGGTTAAATCCAGAGGTCCACGCCATGCTGCACCTATTCAGGCTGCAGACATTCCCATTCGACCATTTCAAAAAATGGCGATAGACATCATTGGTCCATTTAAGATAAAGTCTGCTAGAGGACACCAATATATTTTGACGTGTGTGGATATGTGCACACGTTGGCCGGAGGCTGTTCCTCTAAAGAGCATAACTACTGCTGATATTGCAGAAGCTCTGTGGTTAATATTTTCTCGTCTGGGATTTCCAGCAGAAATATTATCGGACCATGGTACCCAACTTATATCGGATACCATGTCTCAAGTGATGTCGACTCTAAAGATAGAGAGATCTCTGAGTAGTATTTATCATCCTATGTCCAATGGGATGGTGGAACGTCTGAATAGAACTCTGAAAAACCTACTAGGTAAGATAACTGAGGATCATCCTCAGGATTGGGACAGGGTTTTACCCGCGGCTCTCTTTGCATATAGAGAGGTCGCCAACGAACATACAGGATTTTCTCCTTTTGAACTTGTCTTCGGCGCGAAACCGCGAGGTCCTATGTCCTTACTTCATGATCTCATAACTGCTGATAATATTGTCGATGACACAAAATCCTCTTACGAATATGTCATTGCACTTAGACATAAGATTATCGAAGCATGCAAATTGGCAACTGCTTCTTCTGATTTTGCGAAACAGAAGGCAAGGCAATTTGCCAATAAGACCAGACGCTTGCGACAACTCTGTCCAGGTGACAAAGTATTGGTCCTGCTACCTTGTAGAGAAAACAGACTTCTTATCTCTTGGAAAGGTCCGTACGATATAATATCAAAGGTTTCCGATGTTGACTATATCGTCGATATTGACGGGAAGCATAAAACCTTCCACATCAACATGCTCACGGAATTCCATGAACGTCCGGATTATTTACAACCTGTTTTCCAGGCAACGGACGATTTTCCAGTCCAACATGGACATTACTCATCACTGTCAGTAATGCAGGATGAGGAAACGAGTTTCTCGGATGTAAATCTACCTTTTCCAATGATTCCGCTTCACTCTAATGAATCATGGAAAGATGTTGCGATTTCTCCCGAATTATCTCCAGGAGAACAGAAACAAGTTTCTGCTATGTTAGAACAATTTCAGGATGTCCTTACTGACATTCCTGGTCAAACTGATGTCATTCAACATGACATTATTCTTACTGACCATAATCCTATAAGAGTCAGACCGTATCCTATTCCGATACATTTTCAAGCACATGTAGAAAAAGAGTTGGATGAAATGATAGAGTTGGAAATAATTGAACCATCCACATCAGCATATTCTTCACCGATGGTTATCGTGCCAAAAAAAGACAACAACATACATCTTTGCGTTGATTATCGCAAACTGAACCAAGTGACGAAATTTGATGCTGAACCTATGCCTTTACTTGAAGAGCTACTTAGCAGACTATCGAATTCTCATTTCTTTACTAAACTCGATTTGTCTAAGGGATATTGGCAAGTTCCACTATCCGAACACGCCAAACCGTTTACTGCTTTTTCGACACCTAGGGGTCTATTCCAATGGAATTTTATGCCTTTCGGCCTTATGAACGCCCCTGCAACATTCGTACGCATGATGCGTCGAATCCTATCTCATCGCTCAGATGTCATTGTATATCTTGATGACATCTGTCTTTTCAGTGATACTTGGAACGATCACTATAATGGGATAAATGAACTATTGTCTATCTTACGCGAGCATAACCTGACAGCGAAACCATCGAAAGCGTGTATTGGTTTTTGCGAAATATCTTTCTTAGGTCACCGTGTTTGTCATGGTTTCCTAAAAACAGAAGACCATAATACAAGTAAGGTACTTAACATTTCTATTCCTAAGACTAAAAAGCAAGTGCGAAGTCTCTTAGGTCTAATACAATTTTATGGACGATTCATTCCGAATCTGTCCTCCATTATGTCACCTCTTTCTTCCTTGCTAGAGAAAGGGTCTCCTAATGTAGTCCATTGGACTCAAGAATGTCAATCCTCTTTGGATAAGGTTAAAACTATGTTTTCTACTTCACCTATCCTAGTATTGCCTTCTAAGGATAAGACATTTATTCTTCGTAGTGACGCTTCATCCACAGGGATTGGAGCAGCACTAATGCAAGAGTACTCTGGAACTCTGCATCCTGTGATGTATATTTCTCGAAAATTAAATGCCGCAGAGAAGAATTACTCGGTCCTAGACCGTGAATTATTGGCTATGGTTTGGTCAATCCTTAAACTTCAAAGATTTCTTCTTGGCGCGCATTTCATTGTGGAAACTGACCAGAAAGCTCTTACGGCTATTCAGAGTAAAAATCTGAAGAGCGCAAGATCAACGCGATACGCGATTGCTCTGCAGCCATTTCATTTTTCGGTGCGAGCTATCCGTGGGTCAGAAAATGTGATGGCAGATATTTTGTCTAGATGCCCACATGATTCATAACTGTTAAATTATATGCCTAACTTTGCTACAGTTGTTCCTATGTTGAAATGTGTACATATATGTAATATATCATATATTGATTGTAACACTACTTAGCGGTTCATTGATGTTTATTCACCGCTGGTCTTTCAATGTTTTTTCGTCTTTGATGATCATGATGTTAAGATATCTAAGATGAAATTTATGTATAAACTGATGTAGAAAGTGTGGCATTGCCAGTATTGTAGTATGCGTTGGTGACACCTCTCTGGAAATATTTATACTTAGAGAAATACTTTCTCTAAGATCATGAAATATATTCTCAATGCTTATCATCTGCGCATTGTTATTGGTGCGTTGCGAGCCTACTGTATGTTGCTCCTAGATGTATTTCCAAAAAAAAAATGTACCATTTTTTTCCCGAGGGGTGTGATAATCTGTTGCGTGCATATTTTGACGCACATATTACTAAAATACGATATGGCTATTTAATATGGAAAATATATACTTGCATTCATTTGTGTATGAAAATGCTTCCTCTGGTAAAGCTAGATAATTCATGATTGATTTACACTTTTGATTATATGAGTGATCGTTCTTGATATTGATTCGGCGCATGGATATTGAATTCATGTCCGTTCTTATTTGTTCGGGCCAGAAAATAGATTAATTTTGCTTGTTATGTTTATGGCCTGAATTCATGTGTACTATTTGTCTAGTGAAAGAAGATTCAGTCGTATATTGTATACCTTTGTATGTTCAGGTCGGACTATATTCTTTCTGCCGGAATCTAGCGCAGGTTTTCGTAGTTCTACTGGGTTGTAGAGAGTTCCGATAATGTCGCCAAGATGGCTGAGTGCTTTTTCCAGGGCTGGCACTGTTTAAGGTTTAACAGTGATTCATAGATGTTTTTCCAGGAGAAGTTTATGTCTCTGCAAGAGTCTATTTGTCAGAGATCCTTCTCATATGTGTGATTCGGACTCCAGTTATGCCAGACCCTATTTTTGATGATCTCGAGTCGATTAGACCTAGATGGAACATTGTGCTTCGTATCACTAGGGTCGTGTTTTGTATCGACGAAGATGACAGGCTTTCCTACAGCAGTTATGTCTACATGAAGTAACTTGATTATTGTAGAGCTGTATGGAAAACTTTATGAAATTATTTATATGCACATTCTAAATTAACTTTGGCTTATATCTTCCTTCCTACGAGTGAGTGAGCGACAACTCAGGAAGGCGGCCATGTTATATTTCTGTCATCATATTTTTGATCACTGTCAAGAGAACAGATTATGTATCCTACTATCGGGCAGTGGTATCGAGATCTTGTTATGAGGTGAAAATCCACTATCGTGGTTTATGATTATTATACAAACATTGGGCATATTTCAGCTTAAGAACTTAGCCATGAAATGAAGGTTCGGCCAATGACTTTTGTATGTTTACCGATCCTCATTGACGCGTTCAGTCAGTAGAGGATACGGTGATTAGTTACCAGAACAGTGAATGTTACTCTGGGTTGAATGATATTTCACTACTACATGAATGTATTATCCACGATTCAAATAACCAATGAATTGATGTCAACATGTCCCCATGACTGTATCCGTGCTGTCCAGTTTGCGTGCCTTCATTAAACTATTGAAATGTCAGTGGCAGTTCAAGTCGTCATTGCATTACATGAGAGTGTGTGAGAGTTATTATCAAGTGGTCTGTTACACCGAACTACTACACCATTCGCGTTACTTGACACTCCCACTCAAGGTCTACATGACAGGTTCATTCGATGATGCAGAGGTAACTGAAGAAGACTTTCTTCAGTAATGATCAGTGCATGACCCAAACATAACATCTGCATCCAGACATTCAGTAGTGGCGAAGACATCTATAAAACAGAGATATTCTACAGAAGATACTCTACAGGTATGTTAGCAGGATGGACGTTTGCCTGTTGCATTTCCTGTTGCTGTTGTAGCTGCTGTGCATATAACGCCTATTGATGTTGTTGCTGTTGTTGCTGTAGCGTATACAACGCTTGTTGTTGCTGCTGTTGTTCTAGGCTTGGATCCATTTTATTGATTATGCCTGTCTGTTTTCACCAAAAAAGGGCAGGTCACGGCGCCAATAAGTGTTATATGTGGCAGGGCATTTACTTGTGCGCAGGTCACGGCATCAATTAGTGTTATATGTGGCCGTGTATGTTTATACGGCACTTGTAGTTATATTGATTTTATGTAGTCAGAGTTAATCCTTCATATGTTGTGATGGTTCAAGTGCTAACTGGCGTTCCGCCAGAGATCGTGATACTTGACCTTTTGTTATTTTTTTCAACCCAGGAATGTTCTTCCCTTTGAGTTTGGTGATAAGCAAATCAGTTTCAACACAACAACGTATATCCACAAGAAATTATTGTAAAGTTCCACAAACAGCAATGTAGAAAAATTCAATTAGAGTTTATTGATGTAATTAGACAAACTGTAAATTTCACAATGATGATTGGTTATCCGATATGAAAAAAATATGTAATCCAACTGAATAATATAGGTACATCAAGATAGAATAATATATGTATATCCACAAGAAATAATTTACTGATTTGTTTACTCAAAAACTTGTCTTGGTATCCTCAAAGACGAAGTTCTCCTAACGCTATCAGTAAAAATCCTCTAGTCTAAAATCATGGTATCCTTGGAATCATGTCCTGAAATCGCTGCCTATCGCCCACAACTCTTCTATTTATACTATTTCTTCTTTTTTCCCGCCTTTTTTCACACGACCCGTCCTTTTTCACACGACACAATAATTAACATTTGCACTCCTCTCCTCAGCTTTTAGACCTTTTTGCACACGACATTCTGTTATTTCGACTTTATTTTCACATGTGTGATCTTTTCCAACTTAACAATAGGATTTAAATAAACCAGATCACACAAACATTCATTTCCCACTTTCGCGCTTATAAAACCCATTCATTATTATCTGGGATTGACCTACGTTTGTCCTGTCAGAGCAGTTGCTGGCAACTGAACTTTGAATGAATACTGCGTTTTGTGTAAAAACGTCTTATTTGCTTTTAAGGTCTGTCATTCTTACATGTAGCATTTTATAGCACGCATAAATGCTTAGCGTGAAGTAAGAGGGACAAAGCTAGCGTGAAAGGCCAAGCGGTCACAATATATATATATATATACATATATATATATATATACTGAAGCACATTAAAAGCGCACCACCTGTATAATCCAGGAACAGAGTGTGAAATGTAAATATAAGTGTTTACGAGTTTACATATTTGGAATTTTTATTCATTTTCCTATGAATACATGCTGGTCATTAATTTGTACATTTGATTGTTATGAAATTCATTGCATTCTGTGCAGGCAAGGGAGAAAACCAAAAATGCAACCAATAAAAAAATTCATTCACACTATCTTCAGTATCTGGTATGTCCACCGTGTGCTTGCAAACAAGCTTGTCAGCCAGCGGCTCCGCATGGAACGCACAAGTCTACGAAGGAAATTCCGGGGAATCAAGTCCCATTCGCGTGTAAGAGCAGCTTCGAGCTGTTGCAGATTAGCTGGAGAACCTTGCCTGTAGACTCTGCGCCCAAGCTCGTCCCACAGATGTTCTATAGTGGACATGTCTGGTGATAGGGCAGGCCAATCAATCATCACAATGTTCTGCTGCTGTAGATATTGCTGCGTAATGCATGCGGTGTGCGCACGTGCGTTATCCTGCTGGAGAAGCTGCAAGTCTGGATAATCTGTGAACGCAGGAGCAACCAATGCATACAGAACCGCATCTCGATATGTCACAGCATTAACATTTCCACGGAAGACGTGAAGAGGCAAGCGATGGTGAAAACTGAATCCTCCCCAAATGTGAATACTGCCACCTCCAAATCGGTTGTGCTGACGAACACAGCAATCTGCAAAGCGCTCTCCATACCGTCGCCAAATCCGCATACGTCCATCAGCAAAGGATATGTTGAATCTACTCTCGTATGTGAATAGGACAGCATTCCACTGCAGTCTAGTCCATCTGACATGTTGCGCTGCCTATTACAGGCGCTGCTGACGATGTATGTGAGTCAAGTTTGGCCCAACATAAGGTCGTCTTGCAGTAAGGCCTGTATCTCTGAGTCGTCGTATGACTGTCATTCGAGAGACTTGCCCACGTCTACCCACTATTGCTCTTGCTGTTTGACTTGCCGGGAGAGACCGATTCCTTAGGTGACTCAGCACAATATGACGATCTTGCGCAGGGGTAGTAACTCGTGGTTGGCCACTCCGAAGTCTATCCCGGGCACTGCCAGTGGTTCCGTAACGTTCATTGAGACGTACAAAAGTGCTGTGGTGGCAATTCATCCTTTTGACAATGGCCCGCGAGCTCATTCCGGTCTCCAACATACCAATGGCTCGTTGGCGGTCGTTTTCAGATAGTCGTGGCATTTCAAGCACATGTACTGGATGTTTTGTCTCAACGGCCTTTTTATACCGAGTATACTGCCCCAACGCGTACACATTTTCAGGGTCATAGCTGCTGGGAATCATTTTGCACGTGTAACTTTCATTGTTTTCATGTAGTCTGTATACAAACTGTGGGTTGAATCATGCACTTTCCATTCCAGCAGCCATTCGCTCTCTACCTCATGACAAACGCGAGGAACATCCATTCCCACACTTTTTTTTTCCAGCTTCTCGGCATCAGTATATATAATAGTGGTGCGTTTTTAATGTGCTTCAGTATATATATATATATATATATATATATATATATATATATATATATATATATATATATATATATATATATATATATATATATGTAACGCCAGAGAAGTCTGATGCGTGATGCCATATGATGATGGATGGTATCCGCATGTCTGGTTTTGTGTGGTGTGCAGATGTGTTCAGTCAAAACAATGTTCATACAAAAATAACAGGGCAATCCACATAGGACGTCAGTAAACTCACGACGTATAAAGTCAATGATTCTTGTAACAGCCGTTGACGTTTTTCTTCATTATTTATTGTGGACGCCACAGTGACAAAATGGTTACGCGAATATGTAGGCACATCAAACAGTCATTATCACAGCATTATTCAATACAGCAATAGACGGTAGACAGCATTACAATGATGAGTCAGATGCATGTTATATTTCAAAGTGCTGTAAATGTAGTCAGGTGAAAAACTCCATCCTTTTCTATAACAGCCAGGAGATAACCAGATGTATGAGATCAGTTCACTCTCCTTAGTTTGACTTCAGCAAGACAGACACGTCTGCCGAAGTATAAATAATGTCCTCAAAAATATCCTCTAGATAATAAAGGTTTTTCCAAACCTAGTTCATTTAACAAAGTAGCAAGTAATGGTCCTTGGTACCTGCATCAACCGATGCAGTACAATACAGCGACATGTGAGCTAGGAAAACATCTCGTGACGACGACTTTCGAAGACAGGCTATGAACCAGAAATCGTTCACGACCAAAAATCGATAGAGTTAATGAAAATGTTAATTTACCTTGCCTTCCGGAAATACACAGAAATATTATGCCTCCCGGCATGTGCAAATACACTAGAGGTATTATCTCGAATAAACGAAATATCCATAAGAGGACTCTCACATTCCTGACAGAACAAAAAAATAGCGGAGATCCCCTCTTCAACGAGGCATCTCTTTCGCCATTCCAAATCGCTCACTCCACTAGTGGTGGGCGGAAACCGATCGACCAAGAAGCAAGACAAGTCATGCGCAGTCCAGCGCAAAATGACCACAGCTCAAACTTAACTGCATTCGATACCAACGCGAGAAGACAAATGCTTACCGAGAAAAGTGACTATAAATTTCAAGCAGTTGTTGCCCTTGCGTTATAAAATAGATATTGAAATAAAACGATGTTGCGAGAATTTATCACGCAACAAAGTCTAACTTCTATGTAAGCGCCACTGATTTGTTCAGCCCATATCACTATTAAATATGTACGGTTTTCTCGGAGGCAGAGAATTGATATAAACCTGGCTTTGTATTAAAGTTAACACAATTGATTTGTGAAACAGATGTGTTAGCGTTTATCTGATGTCTGCAATAGAAAAGCTAGCGTTTCTCCTATTTCTGTAAAGTATATGTTAGCTTTTCTCAGATCTGTGTGAAAAATGTGTTACTTCTTGTCTGACCTCTGTAAAATATGGGTTAGTATTTCTCAGATCTGTTCAAAGTATGTAGTATACCTCTTCAGCGTTCTGAAGAAGTTTTAGTGGATCTTACGTGTGTGTATAAAAACTGTATTGACGCTTCTCGGATCAGTGCACAATGGTATGTTGACGTTTCAATATGTGTTAGCGTTGATCTAATCTCCGTGAAAGATGTGTTAGCGTTGATCTAATCTCTGTGAAAGATGTGTTAATGTTGGTCTAATCTCTGTGAAAGATGTGTTAATGTTTCTCAGATATGTGTATAATGTGCGTTGGCGTTTCTAAGATTTCTATAAAATATGTGTTAGTGTTGATCTAATCTCTGTGAAGGATGTGTTAGCGTTGATCTAGTCACTGTGAAAGATGTGTTAGCGTTTATCTAATCTGTGTGAAAGATGTGTAAGTGTTGGTTTAATCTCTGTGAAAGATGTGTTAGTGTTGGTCTAATCTCTGTGAAAGATGTGTTAGTGTTGGTCTGATCTCTGTGAAAGATGTGTTAGCGTTGCTAATCTCTGTGAAAGATGTGTTTATGTTTCTCAAATCGGTGTAAAAGATGTATTACCGTTGACAAGATCTCTGTAAAAGATGTGTTTGTGTTTCTCAGATCAGTGTACAATGTGTGTTAATGTTTCTCTCTTTTTTTCTTTGGTGAAAGGTGTGCTGGTGAATCTCAGATCTCTATAAAGTATATTTTACCGTTTATCAAATCTGTATAGAAGATGCTTTAACGTTTTTGAAAGAAAATAAAAACAATAAAAGAATGTTCGTGTGGGGATATACCTCTACACCGGAATAAGCGGATGATGCACCTATAATAAGGTTATCAGAGTATTTATTTTACTTGATAAATTCAGCAGGAATACAGACATGAAGTGACTGTTTGACGGTTAATGAACGAATGACTTTATACTGCTACTCTAAACACTGTCTAGTGTAATACCTGGGGTTATCTCAATAGACAAACAAAGAATAGGACTACTGCACCCCCTGGCACTTCCTACAATACGATTAATATGAGGTTGTGCATGAGCCTGGCAACCTCATCATCTAACATAAATTGTCACAGAAAGCACTGCTGCTAGGGTGAGGAGTGAATGCTTGGTGCAGGCTTCCTGCGGGGATACCAGTTGTGGTTTCATGCTCCGTAGGGAGTACAAAGGAAAATGAATGATGCTGACTCTAAGCTTTATTTTCAAATTAACTATAAAGACCACTTGACCCTTACTTACCAGTTGCGCGAAGTTTTTCCTGCTTCTTTAAATATCACAAAGCTGCAATGATACTGAACGCGACTGATTATATTCTCAACGAATTCATTTACATCATCTTGCCATCACACGTACATGTAGAGACAGTAAAACTTTACATTGCCTCCATAATGTTTATGAATACCATAAACCTCGCTAGTGAAAAAGCGCATCTACATGTACACGAAGTTAGGTCTGTACAATATTTCACTTGACAACGATCAACGACCATGTGGTAGGGAACAAGCTGGCGCGACCCATATATTCAACCAGAGCATTGCAACGTATGCACGTGTAAACCTTAACTTATTCCAGTGCTCCTTAAACTTGTAAAGGCCCCGCACACCTTTTACAGTATTTTAAAAAGCCTAGCACCTTTTTAAAGTATTTTAACTCTTGAAGAGAGACGACTATTCAAGGCCCTTTTTTCCCAGCCGGTGAACATGGAAAGGGGGGCGGGGGGGGGGGGGGCAGTTTTCAGGGCCAGTATATTTGAACAAAGTTTTTGGTTTTTTTTTTGTCCTAATTTTATACTGTGTTAATCCTCATTCAGTGTCCATTACAATTATTTATGAAACTACTACCATACATTAAAAAAAAACAAAGCTTTGAAAAGAACCGACACTTATGTTTTAAAACTCTATGAAAACTCAAAGCGACAGAAAATTCGTTGCTTCAAACATATGAAAATTACCACGGCCTTTAAGAGAGGATGAGCCTCGCGCCCCATTATCTTTGGCTCGAAAAAAAAATTTCCAGAAATAGGAAAAAGTGATTTTAACAAAATGTTATTCACAAAATTCGACTAAGGTACGGTATCAAAATCACGATGTCAGTGTTCGGTTTTGTACAAATACAATTAAGTGATGCGTACCGTATTATATATTGTTTATCATGATTTTAAATATCTGGCACGTCTGGCGCCCCCCAGAAGGTGGGTCTCGTACTCCCAGCGGGTGCATGAAACCCTGTCTCAGAATCACTGTCGTAATCAGTTAACCGGACCGCCCTAAAATGTCTGCGTAAATCTAGGGGAAATGAGGGCTGCTGTTCTACTTCGGTGCACTTGAAAATTCACAGAAAAATCGACCCCTTTTTCCTCCACTCTTACTGCAGGCCGAGAACTGAATCAGGTCTGTTCTTTTAATGGTATTTGACCCGTTGTTAACCTTAAAAATGGGTGAAGGCCGTGTAAAATGTAATGTACTTGTTACCACAAAAAGGAGACATGTAGCTGACGTTAGCATTTAGAGTTCGTTTTGTCAAACAGAAGTAAAAAGGTATTGCTCTTTTATATAATATTTGTGGAAGCAGAAAAAGAATCTTTCTAATTATAATTAGAGTCATATACAAATACGCAAATAACTATATATATATATAGTCGTAGATTTGTGATAGGTAAATTAAGACTTGGTTTGGTCCCTTCTGAATAGCAATAGAAACAAGTGATAGCTCAGTGGGAGATGATACAATAGAAATAGATTTCACGAGTGAGATGGAGGAAATATATTAGAGTCGGTCTCTGACCCTCGAGATGATTTCTCTCAGTCAGCCTATCATCTACAACAGATTAAGATTTGTCAGACCGTCTAGTATAATATATAGTAATATATATATATATATATATATATATATATATATATATATATATATATATATATATATATATATATATATATATATATATATATATATCCCTCACATACACACCCACCTAAGTGACTACAATAGACACACAGACGTGAAACTATGACAATGGAAATATAGATAATTGGGAACGAACTGACCGACACACTGGAATAAGTTCAAGTGAATTTTAATTATCATAATAAAATTCCACCACAACACATAAAATTACATCAAACATAATAGTCATAAGTCAATGCATTGCTACAAGAATGATAGACCCATTGGTATGATCTTTTCCCTCGATGTATAGCCCACAGTCCTGTTAGAAGAAAAGTGATAGCCCCAAAGAGTCACGGATACATATGCTATAGTCTAAGATTTCCCTTTAAAGGTATGAACAGACTTTGATACTCTAATCTATCCTAAGGAAAATATTGTTAGCAACAAAACTTTGCATAAAGAAATTTAAAACAGCAAAATGGGTGCCAAAATACCGCAATAAAGGAATCACTCAGTCCTGCATTCATTCTATTCAGTCAGCCGTGATCACTAGCTTGCATTCGTACTTACAGCTTTGGTAGCAACTTCTGGAAAAACAATTTTTAGGACATGCGCATACAGAATCTCCAGGGTTAGTCTTGGCCAAGGGAACCCCAGTCCCGCAAAGTCAGGTTGAGTTCACTACTTCAGGGAACGTTTCCTTGGTTATTATTACTTTTGGATGTCTGTTTAGGTCACATTAAAATTGTCCAGGCACGAACGTTATCAGCGAGCGCAGTGTCTATAGCTTAGGTTTCTAGTAACTAGGAATGTCAGGTCGGTGCCTTCTCTCAGTATAAGACTTTATTTGGTCACACCACAACTAGTCAGAACTCCGTCGGAATGTTACTGATAGTAATATTTTACTTGCCGCAAGGGCTGAAATGTACTTGAGTTTTTTCTCAGGAAGAATTAAATCTATCTCGATGGGCCCGTTACTTCATTTAATCTTAAAGTTCATGTAATGGGTACTCTGTCGTTCTGGATGCCAGCGCAATGCCAGACAGGTTTTACTTTATACACCCAAGTCTTTAAGAAACAAATGTTTTTGTTCTTCACAGATATTTCTCAGTACTAAAACGCTGGTAGAGTTGGGCTACTCCAGTTTCGCTGAATAAAGAAAAAACAACATATAAAATACTTATTGATGCGTGATGCCATATGATGATGGATGGTATCCGCATGTCTGGTTTTGTGTAGTGTGCAGATGTGTTCAGTCAAAACAATGTTCATACAAAAATAACAGGGCAATCCACATAGGACGTCAGTAAACTCACGACGTATAAAGTCAATGATTCTTGAAACAGCCGTTGACGTTTTTCTTCATTATTTATTGTGGACGCCACAGTGACAAAATGGTTACGCGAATATGTAGACACATCAAACAGTCATTATCACAGCAACATTCAATACAGCAATAGACGGTAGACAGCATTACAATGATGAGTCAGATGCATGTTATATTTCATAGTGCTGTAAATGTAGTCAGGTGAAAAACTCCATCCTTTTCTATAACAGCCAGGAGATAACCAGATATATGAGATCAGTTCACTCTCCTTAGTTTGACTTCAGCAAGACAGACACGTCTGCCGAAGTATAAATAATGTCCTCAAAAATATCCTCTAGATAATAAAGGTTTTTCAAACCTAGTTCATTTAACAAAGTAGCAAGTAATGGTCCTTGGAACCTGCATCAACCGATGCAGTACAATACAGCGACATGTGAGCTAGGAAAACATCTCGTGACGACGACTTTCGAAGACAGGCTATGAACCAGAAATCGTTCACGACCAAAAATCGATAGAGTTAATGAAAATGTTAATTTACCTTGCCTTCCGGAAATACACAGAAATATTATGCCTCCCGGCATGTGCAAATACACTAGAGGTATTATCTCGAATAAACGAAATATCCATAAGAGGACTCTCACATTCCTGACAGAACAAAAAAATAGCGGAGATCCCCTCTTCAACGAGGCATCTCTTTCGCCATTCCAAATCGCTCACTCCACTAGTGGTGGGCGGAAACCGATCGACCAAGAAGCAAGACAAGTCATGCGCAGTCCAGCGCAAAATGACCACAGCTCAAACTTAACTGCATTCGATACCAACGCGAGAAGACAAATGCTTACCGAGAAAAGTGACTATAAATTTCAAGCAGTTGTTGCCCTTGCGTTATAAAATAGATATTGAAATAAAACGATGTTGCGAGAATTTATCACGCAACATATCACCACCTCCTCCCGATAAAAAAAAAAATGTGGAACATATTTTTTTTTTCAATATCAAAGAGCATGCGATAAGCGGCTCAAAACGCACGAATTATGCGCTGATAATTAACTAAATTGCCAAACAATAGGCTAATTATAGAGTGTCTGGTGAGGATATACCTCAACAGAAAAATAAATATGTCTCAAAAAATATTCACATCGGGGAGGTGTCACCAACACACATCACGTTAGCATGGAAACACAATATACGTATGCAAGTTACTATAATCATCAGTAAACAGCATACTCTAATATTGTCTTTAAAAATGGATGTACAAATCTGATAGGAAAATTTAAATAGTACATTCTTTGACATGTAATGACATAAGTACATAGTAAAGTTAAACTACATGACGATCCAGGACATATGCTCTGGTATTCCGAGGGTAAGTACACAATCTAGAACTCGTCATGCTTGATACTAGTAAGGTAAGTCCTCAGCTCAACAATGACATTCTGAGAAAGTACAAGCAATATAATGCTAATTAATAACTAATATGCTTCATAAGGTACAATACATTATTAATAATTGTGGCTGTTTAGTAAACTAACGGCCCTTATATTAACTACTCAGTCCTCCTCTATCATCTTAAAAAACGAACAGAAGAAGATGACAACAAAGCACGATAGTGTGTACATATAAAGTAAGTACAGATGTGCTAATCTATTGTAGAAATATAGGTGTGTTATGACTCTGTAATATATGGAAATATAGGACAGAAGTATTAGTTGGAGTCATGTGGGCATCTAGACAAAATGTCAGCCATCACATTATCCGCACCACGGATAGCTCGTACCGTGAAGTGAAAAGGTTGAAGAGCTATAGCATATCGAGTGGATCTCGAACTCTTCAAATTCTTAGTCTGAATAGCTGTAAGAGCTTTCTGATCAGTCTCTAGAATGAAATGTGCGCCCAGGAGGAATCTTTGTAGTTTTAGAATTGACCAAACCATCGCTAACAACTCACGGTCTAAAACCGAGTAGTTCCTCTCTGCCGCATTTAGTTTTCTAGAAATGTACATAACAGGATGCAGAGTATTTGCATATTCTTGCATCAGTGCTGCTCCAATCCCAGTGGATGAAGCATCACTCCGAAGAACAAAAGTCCTATCAAGAGTAGGTAATCTTAAGATGGGAGGAGAAGAAAATATATTCTTGATTTGGTCTAGTGAAGATTGGCATTCTTCAGACCAACGGACCAGATTAGGCGAACCTTTCTTCAACAATGTTGATAGAGGTGCCATGATCGAAGATAAATTTGGAATAAATCTCCCATAAAATTGAATTAAACCTAAGAGACTCCTAACTTGTTTCTTCGTTTTAGGAACAGAGATGTTCAGTATTTTGGAAGTATTGTGGTCTTCTGTCTTCAAGAGACCATGACCAACACGATGACCCAGGAAAGAGATTTCACCAAAACCAACAAAAGCTTTAGAAGGTTTTGCTGTCAAATTATTCTCACGTAGAGTGGACAGTAAGTCATATAACCCTAAATAGTGATCTTCCCAGGTATCACTGAAGAGACAGATGTCATCTAAGTATGCGATGACATCCGAACGATGTGACAGAATTCGACGCATCATGCGAACGAAAGTTGCAGGGGCGTTCATGAGACCAAAAGGCATAACATTCCATTGAAATAGACCCCTAGGTGTAGAAAAAGCAGTAAGAGGTTTGGCATGCTCTGCTAAAGGCACTTGCCAATAACCTTTAGACAAGTCAAGTTTAGTGAAGAATCTAGAATTAGAAAGTCTAATCAGTAGATCTTCTAACAAAGGCATCGGTTCAGCGTCGAACTTTGTGACCTGATTCAATTTGCGATAATCAACACAAATTCGTATGTTCTTATCCTTCTTCCGGACAATAACCATGGAAGAAGAATATGGTGAAGTCGATGGTTCAATTATATTTAATTGAATCATTTCATCCAATTCCTTTTCCACTTGCGACTGAAAGTGTATAGGAATAGGATACGGCCTAACCCTAATTGGATTATTGTCGGTAAGAATTATGTCATGTTCTATGACATCTGTGTGTCCAGGAATGTCAGTGAGAACATCCTGAAATGTTTGTAACATCGACGAGACTTGTCGATGTTCGTCACCAGAAAGATTAGGAGAAACAGAAACGTTTTTCCAAGATTCCGTGGAATGTAATGGAACCACTGGAAGGGGAAGGTTGACATCAGAGAAGGTAGCTTCCTCATCCTGAATGACAGACAGGGATGAATAATGACCGTGAGGTGCAGGAGCATCATCCGTTGCCTGGAAAATAGGCAGCAAATAGTCCGGACGTTCGTGAAATTCCGAAAGCATGTTTATGTGGAAAGTTTTATGCTTTCCATCAATATCGACCACATAGTCAACATCGGAAATCCGAGAGACTATTGCATACGGACCTTTCCATGCAATAAGAAGTCTATTTTCCCTACTGGGGAGTAGGACGAATGCTTTGTCACCTGGACAAAAGTTGTCGTAGACATCTATTCTTGTTAGCAAACTGCCTTGCCTTCTCTTTAGCAATTTCTGATGAAGCAGTTGCTAGCTTACATGCCTCAATGATCTTTTGTCTAAGAGCAATGACATACTCATATGAGGATTGAGTTTCATCGCTAATATCATCGGCAGTGATGAGATCGTGTAATAAAGACATAGGGCCGCGTGGACGCGCGCCAAAGACAAGTTCGAAGGGAGAAAATCCTGTGTGTTCATTAGGGACTTCTCTATAGGCAAAGAGAGCCGCGGGTAAAACCCTGTCCCAATCTTGAGGATGATCTTCAGTTATCTTACCAAGCAAAGTCTTGAGCGTTCTATTCAGACGCTCAACTAACCCATTAGACATAGGATGGTAGATACTACTGAGACATCGTTCAATATGTAAGGTAGACATTACCTGTGACATAGTGTCAGATATGAGTTGAGTGCCATGGTCTGACAATATTTCTCTGGGGAACCCCAAGCGAGAAAATATCAACCAAAGAGCATCTGCGATATCTGTAGTAGATATGCTCTTAAGAGGAATAGCCTCTGGCCAACGTGTGCACATATCGACACATGTAAGGATAAACTGATGTCCTCTGGCCGACTTGACCTTAAAAGGACCAATAATATCTATGGCCATTTTCTGAAACGGCCGAATAGGAATGTCAGCAGCCTGGATAGGCGCAGCATGTCGTGGTCCTCTAGATTTGACCTCCTGACATACCTTGCATGATCGGCAGTAAATACGAATGTCCTTATTGACAAAAGGCCAAAAGAAAGCCGCAAGGACTCTCGACTTCGTACGGGCAAAACCCATATGTCCAGCACATTGCGAGTCATGAGCATGTTGTAATATTTGGACTCTCATGCTCTTGGGAACAAGAATTTGCGAATGTGCCGACGTAGTCGAATCTTGTACCATACGTACAAGTACGCCGTTTCTCATTGCAATCCAAGATTTTCTATTTGTATCCTGATTCGGATCACCTTTCTTCGCAAGAACGAAGAATTTTTTTAAAGAAGGATCTTCTTCTTGCAATTTTATGAAAGAGTCACGAGTGATTACTAAGTGACTATCTTGGCTATCAACTTCATTATCACTATTCAGTGAAGTTTCGGGTGTTTGTAGAGCTTGTGCTCTTGTAACTACTGCATTTGTAGCTTGCATGTTATTATCTTCCCAAGCAGCAATCTGCTGTGGGGTACACTCCCTAACTCCGTGAATACGACCAATAATAAGGTCCGCAATAGGATTAGGTAAGAGACAAGCATGCACATCTCCAGTAAAGAAAGGAGTGGCAATGCGAATTACAGCAGTAGGATATTTTTCTAGAGTGCCGCCAAATGTGACACATTTAATAACCCTTCCTGTAGCACAAGATGGATCTACAAGCGATTGTCTAACACCAATAGTGGTGCATCCGGAATCGAAAAGTAGTGAGACCGGAGTATCATTAACAAGACCCTTATGTAGGATTAAAGAACCCCTCCCGTCATGCGCAACAGCAGCAGGAAGAGCGGGAAGTGGGTGACCACAACTCAAAGTAGTTATGGTACCCGGTTCGAATAAAGTACTGCATTGGGGGCATTTGTTTGCTCTCTCAAAGTCAAAAGCAGAACCAGTGACAGCGTCAAAGTTTTTACTATCAACAACATGATTACAGGCTCCCTCAGTTTCCTGTTGTACAGCATTAGCCTGCTGATATCTCTTTTTTTTTTGTGTTGAGATCTACCCCGACTATTATTACCTCTGAAGTTATCAAAGTTATTATTATCTCTGCAGTTATTATTGTCTCTATTGTAATTGTTATCCTGGTTCGAATTCCAGTTTCCACGATTACTATCATGTTCACATTGATGCGAACATCTATTTGTTTGGTTCTGAGGTCTTCGGCAGGAATAACCTCCATTACCATATCCTCTTTTGAAATGCTTATAATTATTAGGGTGATAGTAACGAGTACTATCAGGTTGTCTCCAATTCTTCGAAGAAGAATCACCATGAAATTGATTTCCATGATTTTGACAGAAATTACCGCTACTCTTTCTATCAAATTTTGTTGGAATCTACGAGCAAAGTTTTGGCCATACGGAGCTGCCGAAGCAACTGGTAAACCTTCTTTCACCTTAGAGTTACCCATGGTTATGTGTGGGTGCGCAGTTACGTATTGGCAACAGAAATCTTCCATTTCTTTTATTGTTTTAGGTTTACGTTCATGAAGGAAAGCAAGGAAAGACTCATTGACAGACGACATGACTTTGTCTCTAAGTATTAAGTCCATAAGTCCTTCATAAGTTTTTTCCGTCTTAGATAGTTCAACCCATCGTGAGAAAGTAATGCGTATTCTTGCAATAAACTCGGAGAATTCAACTCCATTTTCAGGTAACATGTTTTTAAATTGTAGACGATAGCCGTCTTCGTTAAGCTGATATTTCTTTAACAAAGCGGCCCTGACAACCTCATAATTGTTCTTGTCAGGTTCATCCACCATATTTAATATACTTAGAGCTTTACCTGTCAGTATCCCTGATAACTGATAAACATATTTTGCTTTGTCTATGTTATGAGCTGTACATGCTTGTTCAAATCTGTCCAGATAGAACATTATGTCATCACTGGAAGGACTAAATGTTGGTAACTTAATCTTAAAAGTATCATTATTAGCCTTACCAGAAGATGAACCCTTGTTTGAATCATTACCATTACTCATGCTCGTCAATTTCAATTTTTCCAACTCTAAAGCTAAGACCTTTTCTTCATGTTCCATTTTTGCTTTCTCTTTCCTCTCATCAGACTCTCTCTGTAATCTTCTTTCCTCAGCCTGAGCCTCTTTTTGAAGTCTTTCATTTTCAGCTTCTTTTTCAAGTCTTTTATTTTCAGCCTCTTTTTCAAGTCTTTCATTCTCAGCTTCTAGCTGGAGTTTTCTTTCCTCAGCTTCTGATTCCCTTTTTTGTTTTTCCATTTCCATTTGGAATCTCTTTTCATCCACCTGCATCTGCAGTTTCTTTTGTTCAGCTTCCATCTGCAGTTTCTTTTGTTCAGCTTCCATTGCTTTATCATATCGAGCAGTTGCAAATTCTTCTAACTTATCACCAGTCTTCCCAAGCAATTTACCCTGCTCAATAAAGTGCTCAAATGTAGACATGATGAGTAATATATAAGTCCAAAACCTGAAATAATTAACTAATTTATTTCAAACCTAAGTGTAACAAGTCTTAATTAAGCACTTGTATATTCACATCACCTTATATTATCCCAGTCTCTGTGGGAAACAAGTCTCCAATCAAAGAACTTGTATATGAAATATCAACAATCAATTCTTGATCATAAGTGCACTTCTCATTCAATAGTGCACGACACTATTCATCATTCATTTATCATCAGTGTAGTAGTAACAGTGCATTAGCATAGCCCATTAACTAATTACTATAACTGTAAACAATGACTATGTAAACACATGCAGAATGTAAACATTGAAAATGTAAACAATGCAAACAATGTAAACAATAACAATGTAAACAATAACACAGATCAGCAACAATACAAAAACGTTCGCAGAAATCAACTAAAAATAAAGCAGAAATTAATGAAATATCACAAAAAATGTGACGATATCTGCGATAGAATTAAACAAAATACATGACACCACAGTGTATAAACAAAAATGTTGTATGAAACTAAATTATAGACAAGAGTAGGCTAACAAATACAAACAAATCAAAACAAAACTAAAGAATGCGAAATAATAACGAAAACAATATTAAAACATGTCATCACAACTAACATAAATAGCAACAGAAGTCGCTTAGCAAATTCCAGTATTGGAAATTTGCAAACCCTACAGAAAACGCTCACAATAGACGACCTCTATGACGTGGCATAATCTAACGGAGACACCACCCAACCGAGAACCCGCTGAAATATAAACATATAAATATACGAATAACATATAAACATATAACATATAGAATGAGATGATACACAGAAGACTCAGCAGAAGTATAAGGGCACAGTTTACATACAAACAGGCCACTTAACTTATAGGCTTCCAATCGTAGAACAGCAGAAAAACGGATATCAATCAACGTCCTAAAGAGCGAAGCTCCAACGATGATGGCACATCTGAACTGCTTCCACTGCTAACACGATGGTACAAGAGCTTCTGAAATACTGTGTGTTGAGTTGTTTCGGCACTTGACCTTCTAATCCAAAAGTAAGTTGATGGAAATCGGTACTTGGCCTTCTTCAGAAAACAACCCGTTTCAACCGGCACTTGACCTTCACAAAAACGACAGCACTGGAACCTTGACAGCAGCAACTTGCTTGACTTGCGTAAAAGATATCAGCAGTCCGAGTTATCCGGCAACATGTAACAACGCCGGGTACTGTCAAATTCTTGTTTCCGTCAAAAAGTTGAAATTTTGACTTTTACCGGGCAACGCCGAGTACTTTGAAAATTTTGAAGATGTTGACTGTATTGAAGAATGTTAATTTCTTGAAGGATGCTGATGAATTCTTGTTGAAAATGAAGTGGGTAAGGGACCCCGTGTTTGCTGGGACCAGAATCAAACCAGCTTATGGCCACCAAATGATGCGTGATGCCATATGATGATGGATGGTATCCGCATGTCTGGTTTTGTGTAGTGTGCAGATGTGTTCAGTCAAAACAATGTTCATACAAAAATAACAGGGCAATCCACATAGGACGTCAGTAAACTCACGACGTATAAAGTCAATGATTCTTGAAACAGCCGTTGACGTTTTTCTTCATTATTTATTGTGGACGCCACAGTGACAAAATGGTTACGCGAATATGTAGACACATCAAACAGTCATTATCACAGCAACATTCAATACAGCAATAGACGGTAGACAGCATTACAATGATGAGTCAGATGCATGTTATATTTCATAGTGCTGTAAATGTAGTCAGGTGAAAAACTCCATCCTTTTCTATAACAGCCAGGAGATAACCAGATATATGAGATCAGTTCACTCTCCTTAGTTTGACTTCAGCAAGACAGACACGTCTGCCGAAGTATAAATAATGTCCTCAAAAATATCCTCTAGATAATAAAGGTTTTTCAAACCTAGTTCATTTAACAAAGTAGCAAGTAATGGTCCTTGGAACCTGCATCAACCGATGCAGTACAATACAGCGACATGTGAGCTAGGAAAACATCTCGTGACGACGACTTTCGAAGACAGGCTATGAACCAGAAATCGTTCACGACCAAAAATCGATAGAGTTAATGAAAATGTTAATTTACCTTGCCTTCCGGAAATACACAGAAATATTATGCCTCCCGGCATGTGCAAATACACTAGAGGTATTATCTCGAATAAACGAAATATCCATAAGAGGACTCTCACATTCCTGACAGAACAAAAAAATAGCGGAGATCCCCTCTTCAACGAGGCATCTCTTTCGCCATTCCAAATCGCTCACTCCACTAGTGGTGGGCGGAAACCGATCGACCAAGAAGCAAGACAAGTCATGCGCAGTCCAGCGCAAAATGACCACAGCTCAAACTTAACTGCATTCGATACCAACGCGAGAAGACAAATGCTTACCGAGAAAAGTGACTATAAATTTCAAGCAGTTGTTGCCCTTGCGTTATAAAATAGATATTGAAATAAAACGATGTTGCGAGAATTTATCACGCAACACTTATGCATACTATTCACTCGGTTATAACTTACATTATAAAATGCAAGCGTAGAGCTTGTCTTATCGTTTAAATCTCCCGTGAAATAAGTTATATTCATAAAATCAGTCATCATGAATTAGAAATACATACGTATTTCGTCAATACTCAATGATGAATCAGTGCAGTTATAAGTTAGTTTAAAATATTCTCGACTGATTATTAGCAGTTTAGTTAATTTCAGTTATAGCCGCGTGAGTTTAAGCTAGAAATTATCATTTATTTCTATCCACTGTAACACGTCAGCTAGAGAATATAACAGACTTATAAATTAATTTCTTCTGCACAGAAATCTAACTAGTAAAATGAAATAAGCGGTTTATCACTGAATCACTATACACTACTAGATAAATAATATATTTACCTCCAGACAGAACTACAGGCGATCGCACAAAGTTAGAATTATACGCTTATATTTATTGGTAGTCTAGAAGCTTGGCAAAATTGTCGAGAACAAACTAAGACTTCGCTATACAGCTTATTCTCTTAGCACGACACGACCTGTCTACTGCAAATTTAGAAGAACTGAATGAAATCAAGTTTAAACAACGGGGTCGATATATGAAACAGACAAAGGATCCCACGCTATTACGAAAACCCGAAATAGCGCCGGTCTCTCTCTCTTAACACTTCACATTAACTTAGACGCTGGCCATAACTGCCAAAACGCGTCTTCACACCTACTACGACATGTCTCATTTCTGAGCGATGCCTTCCACACCTCACGCCGAGAAACTAGCCGAAGAAAAAATCGTGTCAGATGAAAATGTAGAC